>CM076580.1:868561141-868654316 GCA_034641835.2 Pinus albicaulis
CTAAGATATTAGTGAAGATATTTGATCTAAAACAATATGAAACAACTTTGATTGAGCTAGCAAAACATAAACATTCAAAACATTTGCAGGAGTTGGAAAGTTCTATTGCACCAAATCCACTTCAGATTTCTATTAAGGGGCATAAAAACCTATATGATACCTTGCCAAGGGCAAGATCTCCATTGTAGGAATAGCTTTCTTCTCAAAGGGAAGACATGAAGATTCATCCTTCAAGGGAAGACCAAGATCTAGGGTCTCTCATTGTCGATGAGGTATTCTTAAATATTGATGAGGAGGAAGAGAAGAAAGGAAGTAACAACGTTGTCACTTTGGGAGGAGAACAATCACCACATGGAGATGGGCATGAGGCTATTGATTCAAATGGAAGAGCTTTTTCATCTTTGCAAAAATTTCCCAAGGAGCACCTTGTGACAATAGTGATGGGTTGTAACTCCTTGATCCAAGGAAGATAATAAAAGGTGGATCAACATCAAAGGATGGGAAGCATGCACCCTTTTTTATTCCAAGGGGTTTATATATAGAATAACGAAACTAATTTATGCAGTGAAGGGAGGGAAAAATCAATCCACTCTTCTATATAGTCTACTTCACACTTTGATGTCTCTTTACATGGAGGCATTCCACCAGGGAGACCCCCTTATTGGAAGATGAATAAATAATTGTCTCAACATGGTGTAGCATTGATACATTTGGCTAAGGAAGGAGCCTTGGGAGAAGCTACTACAATGTTGAGAACCTTTGATGGGTTCCAAGGAGAGGTAAGCAATTTTCTGATATGGATATTGCCATCTACCATTCATCTATTTACACTAGAAGATGATTCAGCAATATATAATGGCATGAGCATGGTGTCAAATGGCCACTCCACAATCTTGGATCAACAAATGATACTTCCACACATGAGAAAAATTTCTGAATATAACAAAGGGTCATTAACACTCTGTTGTGACCAGAAACAACCCCCCTTTTATTGACTATTAGTAATAATAGTAAATAAATGAGGACCCTTAGTTAAAAAATCCAAAAAATCAATTATGATTTGTTTGCCTTTTCAAATAAACTTTCTATCATAAACCTATAGAAATCCCTTAGAAAGAATATTTAGAAACACTTAAGTTTATGATAGATTATAATAAAATTGCTCTTAAAACAAGATAGCACATCCATAACAAAAATAGTATATACAAAAAACGCATTGATCGCAGATCGCATAGCGCAGAAAACAGAAATGATTAACGAATATCTTTTGCGCTCTTATTTATTATGCACTTTTGCGATTTTGCGATTTTGCGATGATTTCATTTTTGCAATTGTGCGCTTTTGCGATTGTGTGCTTTTGCGCTATTGCGCAATTTCCGCTTTTGCGCTATTTTTATGACTACGATGACTTCATTTTGCGATATTGCGACATTGCGATATTGCGATATTGCGCAACAAATCGTAGATCGCAATGTCACAAATCCATATAAGCGCGCTATCCCAAGGAAATCTTCCCATATGTCAAATCCGTTATGCGCTTTAATGATTATATTAAATGATTGGATTGATTATTAATGTGAAAAGAGATTGTGTTTAGATTGAAAGTCGTTTCACAATTTAAATATTATATTTCATCCGCTTTCATATTCAAAACAGTCTCATCACCTTTCTTATATCATTACTCTCATTTATTCGTAAAACGTAGGCACGAAGGAGCAGACCACTATACAAAGCTTCCTCTAAACACTATGGGTAAGAAGGAGAAGAGCTCAAGTTCTGAGAACAAAGAAATGGCTTCGCTATACGCAGACACCGCCTGTAACAAGGACGCCGGTATATCCACTTGGGAGGGAATGTATAAACTGTTAGAAGATGAAAACCCTGTGGTGACAAAAGTTGCAGCTACAGCGGTTCAAAGGATACGTCTGAAGCAACCCTTAGAGACTTGGCTTGCTCATTTCTACATAGAATAGCAGCAAGGCCAAGGATTCTCCCATATACAGACATGGTGAGATGGGTGCTGGATAGCACAGATATTTCGGACAGACAGTTCAGAACTCCATCTGAAGAGATAATTGGGTCATTCACCATAGAAGATCTGAGATTAATGTATAAGTTGCCATAACCTCAGGCAACTTTCAACAAGCAATTTATGGAAGAGTTTGCCAAAGAACACTCAAATTTGGCAGAATGCACAAAGGAGTGGACTAAAAGAAGTGAACCATTAAAGAAAAACAAACAAGGTATGTACAGCATGGGTTCACTTACCTCTCCTTATTGTTTTATTGCTGCCATGTTATGCAGGCTTTTTGGAAAGCCTGACATAAATATAATATTACCCGAATAGCTTCCTTTGTTGAATGCAGCTGTAAATTCTACAATTGTAGATTGGGCCAAAATCCTATCTGATAATCTCACCACTGCTATTTTTCATTACCGGTCTAAACGAAATGTTTCCCAGCGGGTTTATCCGCCTTTTTATTTATCTGCTTATGTCATCGACGCCATCTGCTATGTCTCTAAATTCCTTGTGATGGGATGGAAATGGACTATCCACGATCATTTGCCCATTCATGTGTACCATAAAGAACTATGGGAGTCTGAGTTTGTCCCCCATTTTTATCAAATTTGTCATGGAATAATGCTGCCATTGTACAGAACATTGTATAATAAGGATGCCCCGAGGTTATCCTTAGAAACAGAGGTTGATATTCTCCCCGTCGCAAGATGGTTTGGGGAGGAATTTTTCACCTATATTAGGGTTTTTGGAAGTTATGCTTCTCCCCATGTTTTACCCTTATATGTTCCAGATAGACTTGTAGCTCGGGAAATTGCTTATCAGACCTGTGGCCAGGGAGGTATAACAAAAGATTTAAAAGACAAGAAAAAGGGCATTTGGCCACAATTTCCCATAAAATGTGGAACATTTTCACTGTTGGATGTTGGTCATGCATTTCACGAGATAGGCAACGTTACATGCCTACAGTTGTTCAAATTCTCAAGAAATTTATTTGACCCAAATGATATTGTTAAGAATTTTACCAATGCAATCAAAGTAAGGGAATTTGTCGGGAAGCAGGATCTTTTTGATGATATGTTCCAAGCAAGAAATTCATTCAAAGAGCTTTTGAATTCAGCTAAAGACCAGCTATCTCCAGAGGATTTTCAGGAATTCAAGCTATACAGAGAAAGGAGACTAATTCCTATTCCTTTGGATAATCTACGCTTAGAGCCCGCAAGGGAGAAAACTCCTAGTGTTAGTCTTAACGGCAGTTCAAGTACAGGTAAATCCAAATCAAAATCTGACAGAGATTCTGAACACTCCAATAAGTCTAAAGAAAAGGAAGATAAAATGGAAGAATCCATTAAAGATTCTGCACAATCTAAAGAGCTTACTCAACAGAAAATTTTGACTTCTCAACAAACAAATCCTCCTCCACCCAATGTACAGCAACAGCCAGTCACCATTGAGTTAGATAAAGAATAGGAAACCTTTAATCAATTGATTAATATAGAAGGACAGAATGTACAAACCCCTGTCCAGACAACCAAAGTTTTGAGCACAGGAACAAGCAGCACAACCGCAGTAACAGAGAACATACCAATCACACCCTCCTCTGAAATTGTACTTAATGTAGAGGACATTCCTCCTCTAGATGTATTTTATAGCCCAAAATACAAAGCAGTAGTAAAGAGACAAAGGAAAAAGAGAAAAATAGAAAGTGCAATTGCTACTGAAGCAGAACAAGTAGATGTTTTGTGGAAAGATCCTGCCACAGAGCCTACTCATAATCTCACTAAGTTATCTCAAATAACAGGAGCTTATGCTTCTGCAACAATTGATAAAGCAGGTGAGATACAACTTTTGTTGGATGAAAAAGAAGAACAAATAAAGGCTCTGCAACAACAATTGCAACAGGTACAGGCCAATAAGGAAGCACAATTAAAACTTGAAGAGTTACAACAACAACTTCAAGAAATGCAAACAGGACATCAAAAAAATCTGGCTGATAAAGACAAACAAATACAGATTATCCAAGAACAGCATAAGGATGATCCTAAGCTTCCAGAATTCATTTCAGAAACCATCTCTTTGAACAATCAACAACTGCAACAAGAGGAAGTTTTCTGCCAAAAAATATTGCAGTCGAATTCTTTGTGCCAAGAAAGCGATAAAATCACAAATCATGTCATAGATTTACGAAATGATTATAATTTGATTAATGAAAAGATCAATGATTATCTAGCATGGCAAAAGACATAAGAAGGCAGAAAAGATGGTGCACCCATCATTAACGAGAACCATAAAGAAATACTGTTTAATAATTGGGATGCACAAATCAGAAGGGCAGAAAAGACAGCAGAGGAGGCATCTACAGCGGCAAACACTCTCACTGATTGTGTAAATGACAATTTACAAAAAGCTAACTTGATTTCTGAAACTGTTCCAGGATATCTCCCACAGGCAAATCAACTGCAAACAGAATGGAGGCAAAAGGCAGAAGAAAGAGCAAAATCCATCCAAGGGCTGACAAGATTGAATTGGGACTCATACTAGATGTACTTGGTAAAGCCACACAGTCAGCACAGTGCGCTCAATTGTATCATCAATGCTACAGAGAAGATTGCTCCTACGCTTGCCGACTCTGTCTTTTCAGGACAGTTGAATTCTGAAGTCGGTCAACCGCATCTTCTCAAAACTATGCTGGATGCCTACAAGCTTAAAGATCAAGTTAATAGATAGATAGATTTAGTTTTAATTTCACTGTATTTTAGCCTAGGAAAAGGACGGTCATTGAACCGAATCCTTAATTTTTGTAATAAACTAATTTTAGAGTTAGTTAAGTAGTATTTAAACCCCTCTCATGCATTTAGAGAGGGGTCCTGGATCTTAATATTTTTGGACTTGGAGATTACATTTATGTACTCCATTGTCTTATATATTTTAAAGGATCATATAAGTAATTTTCATGTATGGAACTCTTTAAGGAGATGTTTGCTTCTTGTACCTTTGATTTGATTTTGCATTAGGATTGTGGATAAATCTCAGTTGCATTTGGTCTTCTAGACTCAGTGAGTATTCTCTCATTTCTGATTGATCTCTTTTATTTCTGTTCATTTTAAAATTCTGTTGTTCTTCTGTTTGTTTTATTTACTTTCTTTATATATATATTTCTAAGTATATATTAAGCATTAAGCATATGAATATATTAATGACACCCAATGATAAAATAATATATTTATCACTGCTCCCAGTGGTATAATGACAGTTATATCACTTGTTGCATATTTTAATTGAATAAGCATAAATACATTTTGTGAACATACCATTGGAATATGAAAAACACAATCTTGGTCATATTCATATATAACACGATTGCATTATTCAAATTTCTTTATAAATATTTAAACAGAGTAATTTTGTTTAGTTCAGTTGAATACATTTCCACCCATCCAATCCAATCCATTTAGTTACAACGAAAAGGGTCCTTTAAATCCAGTCGGAGCCACCACACCAAACGGAAAAGGAGCTGTCTTAAGGTCCCGACCGGGTGGTTTTCCCCGATGTTTGAAGCAGAGATTTTCTAGGCTTCAACAGGCTCTAAATTTGTAAAACCAGGGGACTTTACCATGGTATTGACCGATTGTATTGAGTGTTGTTTTGTCTATTTGATCCCATCCAGGAATACCAGTGGAAGAGATGTGGTTTTGGCTCATGGTATTAAAAAAGGGATAATCTATATAAGGAGAAGAATATCAGTGTGCTAGTGTGTGCAATGTGTCTGGGTTTGAATGAATACTTCTCTCTGAAGTGTATCTGAATGGAAAGGGTAACAGTTTGATGATAGATCTGAATCTATGATGCACCTATGAAGAAAATGATGAAGACGGATCTTTAGATATGAAATGTATATGTATCTTATGGATCTGTTTATGGAATGATTAGATCTGTGATCTGGCGAATCTGTGTTGAAGTAAAGAATGAATATTTGAGCTGTTTATCTGTTCCGGAGATTTGCACCGCCCTAAAATGTCTGAATATCTATACGCAGGTTCTTCAAGGAGAAATCGCGTATATACGCGGCTTGAATTCAGCGAAAGCGCGTATGGGAATTGAAATCAGCTCTGAAATGTGTGCAGATGTATACGCGGGTTGGTATTTTTGAAAGCGCGTATATACACAGGATCAGTGAATAAAAGGCGCGTATGAAAACTAAGGTTTGCTGAAGTATATAGTATGAAATGTCTGATCTGTTCTATTGTTTTACTTCTATCTGTCAATGATGATCTGGGTTGTTCGAATATTGATTATGCTGCTGTAGAGCAAGTTGTTGGTTTGATGAAAGTTCCTTGAGCTTAATTGTATGGGTTAGATCCAGTATGAAAATTCATGAAACGTGGTCCATGGTGGTGTTGAGGGTTGTAGCCTTCAGTCAGGGGGTTGTAGCTCCCTTCCAGGTGAGGCTGGTAAACAAGAGCAGGGGGTCGTAGCTCCCTTCTAGGAGAGGCTGGTAAACGAGAGCAGGGGGTTGTAGCTCCCTTCCAGGAGAAATTTGGTAAATGAGAGAAGGTTGTAGCCTTGTGGGTGGGTTCTCGCGTCTTTGGTATGGTGCGCGGTACATGGTTGTAAGATGTTTTCTCTATAATAAAATATTGAAGGCTGAGACAACAGCAGCGGTGGTTTTCTCTCGACTTGGGTTTCCACCTAAAATCCTGGTGTTCATGTGTGTTGCTTATGTGTGATGGTTTATTCCATTATTACTGCACATGCTTACTTTTTATTGAACATCTAATGAATGAATGATGGAGTGATATAAGTGAAGAATTATCTGCATAATAAGATTGCTGGACATACGCATGTTTTATTAAGTATATCCGCGTGTATACGCGAGTTGGATTCAGGAAAGTCGCGTATGTGTTTTGAAGTAAGAAAAAGTAAAATTTTTTGAGTAAGTCCTAAATACTGATTCACCCCCCCCCCCCCCTCTCAGTGTTTTTCCCAAAAATTGGTATCAGAGCAGGTCCTTCTGCAGAAGCTTGATCGCCTGAAAGAGATCCGTCGAAATGGGAAGTCATGAAGGGGTAATTTCTATAAGGCCACCTCTATTCAATGGAAATAATCTATTATTCTGGAAGATACGAACAAAAGCATATCTGCAAAGTCTTGGTGCAGAAGTATGGGCAATCGTGGAAGGAGGTTATCAGTATCCGGCAAGTATTCCTACTGATGCAGCAGAAAGGAAGAAATATGAAATCAATGCCAAAGTCGTCAATGTCTTATTAGGAAGCATGTATGAACCAGAATTTGCTAAAGTGATGCAGCTAAATTCAGCAAAAGAAATATGGGACAAAATCATTCTGAGCTATGAAGGAGATACAAAGGTAAAAAGTGCAAAACTCCAAACTCTCCGAATTGAATATGAAAATTTAAGGATGCATAGTGATGAGAGTATTGCCAGTTTCTTTTTATGTCTAGATGATATTGTAAATCGTATGAGAAGTTTGGGTGAAACCATAACCGATACTACTTTGGTGGAAAAAGTCTTAAGATCTTTAACTTCAGAATTTGAGTCAAAAGTGTCAGCTATTGAAGAAAGGCAAGATCTGCAAACTCTTACTATTGTTCAACTACATGGTATT
Organism: Pinus albicaulis; assembly: GCA_034641835.2. Taxonomy (NCBI): domain Eukaryota; kingdom Viridiplantae; phylum Streptophyta; class Pinopsida; order Pinales; family Pinaceae; genus Pinus; species Pinus albicaulis. The sequence continues at coordinate 868,568,783 of CM076580.1, forward strand.
CTAACTGCTTATGAAATGAGACGAGGAGGTCCCTTTCAAATCAAAGAAGTTGATTTTAAGGCATGTGCAAAAGGAAAAGAAAAGGAAGTTGTCAAGGAATCAAGTTATATATCAGAAGAAGAAGAAGCAAATTTTGTAAGGAGACTCCAACCAGGTACTGGAAGATTCAAAGGTAAGATACCCTTCAAGTGTTTTAATTGTGGAAGAGTTGGTCATTATGCTGCTAAATGTCCTTATGAAGAAAAACATGATAAAGGGAAACAATTTGAAAATGGAAAGAGCTATTATGCAAATGAAGATAATGATGAACTATCAAATGAGGATGAAGAAGATCCTGACCAAGATCTGCTAGTGCTCATGGAAAGGAAGCAAAAGAAGAAGGCTACTCAAAAGGAGATATCTCAGAAAACATGTGCAACAGAAAATGAAGAAGATAAAATAGGTATTGAATGTGGTTCTTGTGATTCACTTTCTTGTGCATACAATGGTGAAGATAGTGAAAGTAACAATATAATTCTAGAAACAAATCTCAAGATCAATGATTGGAATCAATTTCATAAGAGAGAATCTATCTACAAAGATATGATCTCTAGAATGAATGAACAGAAAGAAATACTGAATGGACAGATAGACAAGTATCAAAAGTTGTATGCTTATGCAACCAATCAAAGTGAAAGACTTGAAGCAGAAATCATCTCTCTCAAAGAAGATCTGGAAAAATAAAATAAGAATAATGAAGAACCCCTATCATTTGAAAAGGAAGGACTTGAAGCAAAAACCATCTCTCTCAAATAAGATCTGGAAAAATCAAATAAGAATAATGAAGAACTGCTACAAACATGTGAAGAACAAGAAAATTGGTTGAAGGAAGAAATTTTAAAATTAAATTATCAAGTAGAAGAAGGAAAAAGGGTCGAATAAAGCATGAAGAAGCAATGCCAAAAATTGGAGGTAGAGGTAAACATTCTCAAAGGTAAATTAGAAGAAAAGGATAAACTCTTGAGGTTTCAAGATAGTACTAAGATTCTGGACAATATTCTTAGTAATCAAAGATCTCCTACTATTAAAATTTGTCTTGGTTTTCATGAAACCGTTAAAGGAGAATCTAGTTCACAAGGAAGTGCTAAAGACTCAAAAGATCTCAATACAAAACCTGAAGAGTTGAAAGAAACAAGAAGTCAACCGACAATCATGAACACTCAAAGGAAATCATTCAATAATGTTGAATTCTTTAAATGTCATAATTATGGGCATGTTGCAGAAAATTGCAGAAGTAGATTGTTTCAGTCACAAACAAACATATTCTATACAGAAAGGTACTTTGGTTTCTTTAATGGATATTGTTTTTCATGCAGCAAGTTTGGTCATAAAGCAGCTGATTGCAATAGAAGAAAGAATAGAAGAACACATTATGATCCTTATGCTTACTTTTCTGGTCACATAAGATGCTATACTTGTAACAAGTATGGACATGTAGAAAAATAATGCAGGATGAATAGACCTGAGAAATTGGAGGACTTCCAGCACACAATAAGAAGTTTCAAGCAAAGCTGGAAAAAGAAGGAAGATCCGTCATAAACGTAGGGAATATTGACCCTACTGCAGTCATCCGCTTCTAAAGCTTAATTCTCATAATCACTGCAGGAATGATGTGAGATACATTATAGAGATTAGTAATGTATCATCACGAGGGGAGCAATGTATGATGATTCTCATGGTTGGTTTGATTATTCTGGTTACGTTTATTTCTGACTGAGCATCTGATGTGAAGAAGACAGGTACAGGTGGTACAAATTCGGGGGGAGATGAAGGAATGTGAAATTTTCAGTGTTTCACTTTCCATACGCGGGTTTGATGAACGAAAGTCGTGTATACATGCGAGTTCCAGTGGAGACAGACGCGTATGCAGTTATGACAAGAAAAATAGCATGACAACTAAAGATCAGAAGCACAGGTGCAGGAGGAGCATCAGCCTGATTGCTAATGACTGTATTATTGGCACTATATCTGCTTATTGATCTAAATGATGATGACATGATACATGGTTTCTTATGATGAGATTATGGATGAGCCCTGTTTTTTTGCTAAAGAGTATTCTTTGGATGAGATGAAAGTTTTATGATTCAGAGATAAGGACAGATCATGCAAACATTGTTGCTGATAACTTGCTGTTGAAAGAGTTTCGGGTTGCACAAGCTAAGGAGGAGCCTTGGTCATATGGAAAGGATGCTTGGATGCACATTTTTGGGTGGAGCATTAACCTTGCTGAGTGTAATGCAATGTTGGCATTATGATGATTCTGAAATTGAGGTCTTTCTGGTACTGGTCATAAAAAGTCATATTTGTAATTTGATGAAAAGGTCATGTTGAGACCTATGATGTAAAATTGTAATATTCAGTCATGTAAGAACTTGATCAAATATGTAAACCCACTTGGTTGGGTACTTGAGTCAAAATGTGTAAACCCACTTGGTTGGGTATTTGAGTCTCATATGTAAATCCACTTGGTTGGATCTTTGATGTAAGTATGAGTCCTTGGTGATAGGAAGTTCATAGAGTCATGTAATTCATTGAAAAAATATGTTTGAAGATTCAGCATGAACTCAGGGGGAGCATGGTAACTTCAGTGCACATCAGATCTACGACGCTCTTCTATCTACATGAGGAGAAAACAACCTTGCTTTAGTTTTGATCCGCCCTTTGCCCTTGATGTCAAAGGGAGATAGTAACATGGTGTTTGAATAGGGGGAGAGCATCATTGTGTTTGTATAATGGTTATAATCAATGTATCTATCTGTTCTGGTGATCAAACACCATCATGGTTGCCATCAAGTCCAAACGGGGAGATTGTTGGCAATATGATGCAATGTGTTGTCCTTGATGGAAACCCACTTGATGAAGATGATGGCAACCTACTTGATGAAGTTGTTCTTGATGCTTGATGAGTTTAGTAATGATGTAATTCTAATGTTCTACAAGTAGCTCAGAAGTACAAGAGAAAGAAATATCAGTAAGGGACAGAACAATGATGTAAAGTGTGTATCACAAAGCATACGCAGTTTTGTTTAGGAGAAGTAGCGTATGCATGTGGAAAAGTACGTCCCAAGTCGCGTATGCTTAATTGCGCTCTAAATTTGTAAAACCAGGGGACTTTACCATGGTATTGACCCATTGTGTTGAGCGTTGGTTTGTCTATTTTATCCCGTCCAGGAATACCATCGGAAGAGATGTGGTTTTGGCTCATGGTATTAAAAAAGGGATAATATATATAAGGAGAAGAAGATCAGTGTTCTAGTGTGTGTAATGTGTCTGGGTTTGAATGAATACTTCTCTCTGAATTGTATCTGAATGGAAAGGGTAACAGTTTGATGATAGATATGAATCTATGATGCACTTATGAGGAAAATGATGAAGAGGGATCTCTAGATATGAAATGTATATGTATCTTCTGGATCTGTTTATGGAATGATTAGATCTGTGATCTGGCGATTCTGTGCTGAAATAAAGAATGAATATCTGAGCTGTTTATCTGTTATGGAGAGTTGCACTGCCCTAAAATTTCTGAAGATCTATACGCAAGTTCGTCAAGGAGAAAGTGCGTATATACGCGGCTTGAATTCAGTGAAAGCGCGTATGGGAATTGAAATCAGCTCTGAAATGTGTGCAGATGTATACGCAGGTTGGTATTTGTGAAAGCGCGTATATACGCAGGATCAGTGAATAAAAGGCACGTATGAAAACTAGGGTTTGCTGAAGTATATGGTATGAAATGTCTGATCTGTTCTGTTGTTTTACCGTTATCTATCAATGATTATCTGGGTTGTTCGAATATTGATTATGCTGCTGTAGAGCAAGTTTTTGGTTTGATGAAAGTTCCTTGAGCTTAATTGTATGGGTTGGATCCAGTATGAAAATTGATGAAACGTGGTCCATGGTGGTGCTGAGGGTTGTAGCCTTCAATCAGGGGGTTGTAGCTCCCTTCCATGTGAGGCTGGTAAACGAGAGCAGGGGGTCGTAGCTCCCTTGCAGGAGAGGCTGGTAAACGAGAGCAGGGGGTTGTATCTCCCTTCCAGGAGAGGCTGGTAAACGAGAGAAGGTTGTATCCTTCTGCAAGTGGGTGCCTGCATGCTGGTATGAGTCTGCACCAGTACATGGTTGTAACATGTTTTCTCTATAATAAAATATTGAAGGCTGAGACAACAGCAATGGTGGTTTTCTCCCGACTTGATTTTCCACCTAAAATCCTGGTGTTCATGTGTGTTGCTTATGTGTGATGGTTTATTCTGTTATTACTACACATGCTTACTGTTTATTGAACATCTAATGAATGAATGATGGAATGATATAAGTGAAGAATTATCTGCATAATAATATTGTTGGACATACGCATGTTTTATTAAGTATATCCGCGTGTATACGCGAGTTGGCTACATGAAAGTCGCGTATGTGTTTTCAAGTAAGAAAAAGTAAAAAGTCTTGAGTATGCCCTAAATACTGATTCACCCCCCCCCTCTCAGTATTTTTCCCAACAATTGGTATCAAAGCAGGTCCTTCTGCAGAAGCTTGATCGCTTGAAGGAGATCCGTCGAAATGGGAAGTCATGAAGGGGTAATGTCTATAAGGCCACCTCTATTCAATGGAAATAATCTGTTATTCTGGAAGATACAAACAAAATCATATCTGCAAAGTCTTGGTGCAGAAGTATGGGCAATCGTGGAAGGAGGCTATCAGTATCCGACAAGTATTCCTACTGATGCAGCATAAAGGAAGAAATATGAAATCAATTCCAAAGTCGTCAATGTCTTATTAGGAAGCATGTCTGAACCAGAATTTGCTAAAGTGATGCAGCTAAATTCAGCAAAAGAAATATGGGACAAAATCATTCTGAGCTATGAAGGAGATACAAAGGAAAAAAGTGCAAAACTCCAAACTCTCTGAATTGAATATGAAAATTTAAGGATGCATAGTGATGAGAGTATTGCCAATTTCTTTTTATGTCTAGATGATATTGTAAATCGTATGAGAAGTTTGGGTGAAACCATAACCGATACTACTCTGGTGGAAAAAGTCTTAAGATCTTTAACTTCAAAATTTGAGTCAAAAGTGTCAGTTATTGCAGAAAGGCAAGATCTGCAAACTCTTACTATTGTTCAACTACATGGTATTCTGATTGCTTATTAAATGAGACGAGGAGGTCCCTTTAAAATCAAAGAAGTTGCTTTTAAGGCATGTGCAAAAGGAAAAGAAAAGGAAGTTGTCAAGGAATCAAGTTATATATCAAAAGAAGAAGAAGCAAATTTTGTAAGGAGACTCCAACCAGGTACAGGAAGATTCAAAGCTAAGCTACCCTTCAAGTGTTTTAATTGTGGAAGAGTTGGTCATTATGTTGCTAAATGTCCTTATGAAGAAAAACATGATAAAGGGAAACAATTTGAAAAGGGAAAGAGCTATTATGCAAATGAAGATAATGATGAACTGTCAAATGAGGATGAAGAAGATCCTGACCAAGATCTGCTAGTGCTCATGGCAAGGAAGCAAAAGAAGAAGGCTACTCAAAAGGAGATATCTCAGAAAACATGTGCAGCAGAAAATGAAGAAGATAAAACAGGTATTGAATGTGTTTCTTGTGATTCACTTTCTTGTGCATGCAATGGTGAAGATTGTGAAAGTAACAGTATAAGTCTAGAAGAAAATCTCAAGGTCAATGATGAAAGCAATGATTGGAATCAATTTCATAAGAGAGAATCTATCTACAAAGATATGATCTCTAGAATGAATGAACAGAAAGAAATACTGAATGGACAGATAGACAAGTATAAAAATTTGTATGCTTATGCAACCAATCAAAGTGAAAGACTTGAAGCAGAAATCATCTCTCTCAAAGAAGATCTGGAAAATTGTGTTACAAGAAATGAACTCATCATTTAAAGAAGGAATTGGAAGCAGTAAATCATTTCTCTCAAATAAGATCTGAAACACCAAATAAGAATAATGGTATCCCAAGACCCATAAGAACATGTGGAAGAACAAGAAAATTGGCTATGGTGAAATTGGAAATTGTTGACCAAGTAGAAGAAAAGAAGATGGAAAAGGGTCGAAGAAAGCATGAAGAAGCAATGCCAAAAATTGGAGGTAGAGGTAAACATTCTCAAAGGTAAATTAGAAGAAAAGGATAAACTCTTGAGGTTTCAAGATAGTACTAAGATTCTGGACAATATTCTTAGTAATCAAAGATCGCCTACTACTAAACTTGGTCTTGGTTTTCATGAAACTGTTAAAGAAGAATCTAGTTCACACAGAAGTGCTAAAGACTCAAAAGATCTCAATACAAAGCCTGAAGAGTTGAAAGAAACAAGAAGTCAACCGACAAAAATGAACACTCAAAGGAAATCATTCAATAATGTTGAATTCTTTAAATGTCATAATTATGGGCATGTTGCAGCAAATTGCAGAAGCAGATTTTTTCAGTCACAAAAAAACAGATTCTATACAGAAAGGTACTTTGGTTTCTTTAAGGGATATTGTTTTTCATGCAGCAAGTTTGGTCATAAAGAAGTTGATTGAAATACAAGAAAGAATAGAAGAACACATTATTATCCTTATGCTTACTTTTCTGGTCACATAAGATGCTATACTTGTAACAAGTATGGACATGTAGAAAAAAAATGCAAGATGAATAGACCTAAGAAATTGGAGAACTTCCAGCACACAATAAGAAATTTCAAGCAAAGCTGGAAAAAGAAGGAAGACCGGTCAGAAACGTAGGGAATATTGACCCTACTGCAGTCATCCGCTTCTAAATCTTCCTTCTGATAATGACTGCAGGAATGATGTGAGATACATTATAGAGATTAGTAATGTATCATCACAGGGGGAGCAATGTATGATGATTGTCATCGTTGGTTTGATTATTCTGGTTATGTTTATTTCTGACTGAGCATCTGATGTGAAGAAGACAGGTACAGGTGGTACAAATTCAGGGGGAGATGAAGGAATGTGAAATTTTCAGTGTTTCACTTTCCATACGCGGGTTTGATGAATGAAAGTCGCGTATACATGCGAGTTCCAGTGGAGACAGACACGTATGCAGTTATGACAAGAAAAATAGCATGACAGCTAAAGATCAGGAGCACATGTGCAGGGGGAGCATCAGTATGATTGCTAATTACTGTATTATTGGCACTATATCTGCTTATTGTTCTAAATGATGATGACATGATACATGGTTTCTTATGATGAGATTATGGATGAGCCCTGTTTTTTTGCTGAAGAGTATTCTTTGGATGAGATGGAAGTTTTATGATTTAGAGATAAGGACAGATCATGCAAAGATTTTTGCTGATAACTTGTTGTTCAAAGAGTTTCAAGTTGAAAAAGCTAAGGAGGAGCCTTGGTCATATGGAAAGGATGCTTGGATGCACAGTTTCGGGGGGAGCATTAACCTTGCTGAGCGTAATGCATTGTTGGCATTATGATGATTCTGAAATTGAGGTCTTTCTGGTACTGGTCATAAAATGTCATATTTGTAATTTGATGAAAAGGTCATGTTGAGACCTATGATGTAAAATTGTAATATTCATTCGTGTAAGAAATTGATCAAATATGTAAACCCACTTGGTTGGGTACTTGAGTCAAAATGTGTAAACCCACTTGGTTGGGTATTTGAGTCTCATATGTAAATCCACTTGGTTGGATCTTTGATGTAAGTATGAGTCCTTGGTGATAGGAAGGTCATAGAGTCATGTACTTCATTGAAAAAATATGTTTGAAGATTCAGCATGAACTCAGGGGGAGCATGGTAGCTTCAGTGCACATCAAATCTACAGCGCTCTTCTATCTACATGAGGAGAAAACAACCTTGCTTTAGTTTTGATCCGCCCTTTGCCCTTGATGTCAAAGGGGGAGAGTAACAGGGTGTTTGAATAGGGGGAGAGCATCATTGTGTTTTTATAATGGTTATAATCAATGTATCTATCTATTGTGGTGATCAAACACCATCATGGTTGCCATCAAGTCCAAAGGGGGAGATTGTTGGCAATATGATGCAATGTGTTGTCCTTGATGGCATCACACTTGATGAAGATGATGGCAACCTACTTGATGAAATTGTTCTTGATGCTTGATGAGTTTATTAATGATGTAAATATGATGTTCTATAAGTAGCTCAGAAGTACCAGAGAAAGAAATATCAGTAAGGGACAGAACAATGATGGAAAGTGTGTATCACAAAGCATACGCGGGTTTGTTTAGTAGAAGTAGCGTATGCACGCAGAAAAGTACGTGCCAAGTCAAGTATGCCTAATTGCGCTCTAAATTTGTAAAGCCAGGGGACTTTACCATGGTATTGACCCATTGTATTGAGCACTGGTTTGTCTATTTGATCCCGTCCAGGAATACCATCGAAAGAGATGTGGTTTTGGCTCATGGTATTAAAAAAGGGATAATCTATATAATGAGAAGAAGATCAGTGTGCTAGTGTGTGCAATGTGTCTAGGTTTGAATGAATACTTCTCTCTGAAGTGTATCTGAATGGAAAGGGTAACAGTTTGATAATAGATCTGAATCTATGATGCACCTATGAAGAAAATGATGAAGAGGGATCTCTAGATCTGAAATGTATATGTATCTTCTGGATCTGTTTATGGAATGATTAGATCTATGATCTGGCGAATCTGTGCTGAAGTAAAGAATGAATATCTGAGTTGTTTATCTATTCTAGAGAGCTGCACTACCCTAAAATGTCTGAAGATCTATACGCAGGTTCGTCAAGGAGAAAGCGCGTATATACGCGGCTTGAATTCAGCGAAAGCACGTATGGGAATTGAAATCAGCTCTGAAATGTGTGCAGATGTATACGTGGGTTGGTATTTGTGAAAGCGCGTATATACACAGGATCAGTGAATAAAAGGAACGTATGAAAACTAGGGTTTTATGAAGTATATGGTATGAAATTTTTGATCTGATCTGTTGTTTTACTGCTATCTGTCAATGATTATCTGGGTTGTTCGAATATTGATTAGGCTGATGTAGAGCAAGTTGCAGGTTTGATGAAAGTTCCTTGAGCTTAATTTTATGGGTTGGATCCAGTATGAAAATTGATGAAACGTGGTCCATGGTGGTGCTGAGGGTTGTAGCCTTCAGTCAGGTGGTTGTAGATCCCTTCCAGGTGAAGCTGGTAAATGAGAGCAGGCGGTCGTAGCTCCCTTCTAGGAGAGGCTGGTAAACGAGAGCAGGGGGTTGTAGCTCCCTTCCAAGACAGGCTGGTAAACGAGAGAAGGTTGTAGCCTTCTGCAGGTGGGTGCCTGCGTGCTGGTATGAGTCTGCACCAGTACATGGTTGTAAGATGTTTTCTCTATAATAAAATATTGAAGGCTGAGACAACGACAGCGGTGGTTTTCTCCCGACTTGGGTTTCCACCTAAAATCCTGGTGTCCATGTGTGTTGCTTATGTGTGATGGTTTATTATGTTATTACTTCACATTCTTACTATTTATTGAACATCTAATGAATGAATGATGGAATGATATAAGTGAAGAATTATCTGCATAATAAGATTGTTGGACATACGCATGTTTTATTAAGTATATCCGCGTGTATACGTGAGTTGGCTTCAGGAAACTCGCGTATGTGTTTTGAAGTAAGAAAAAGTAAAAAGTTTTGAGTAAGTCCTAAATACTGATTCACCCCCCCCTCTCAGTATTTTTCCCAATAATTGGTATCAGAGGAGGTCCTTCTGCAGAAGATTGATCGCTTGAAGGAGATCCGTCAAAATGGGAAGTCATGAAGGGGTAATGTCTATAAGGCCACCTATATTCAATGGAAATAATCTGTTATTCTGGAAGATACAAACAAAAGCATATCTGCAAAGCCTTGGTGCAGAATTATGGGCAATCGTGGAAGGAGGCTATCAGTATCCGTCAAGTATTCCTACTGATGCAGAAGAAAGGAAGAAATATGAAATCAATGCCAAAGTCGTCAATGTCTTATTAGGAAGCATGTCTGAACCAGAATTTTCTAAAGTGATGCAGCTAAATTCAGCAAAAGAAATATGGGACAAAATCATTTTGAGCTATGAAGGAGATACAAAGGTAAAAAGTCCAAAACTCCAAACTCTCATAATTGAATATGAAAATTTAAGGATGCATAGTGATGAGAGTATTGCCAGTTTCTTTTTACGTCTAGATGATATTGTAAATTGTATGAGAAGTTTGGGTGAAACCATAACCGATACTACTCTGGTGGAAAAAGTCTTAAGATCTTTAACTTCAAAATTTGAGTCAAAAGTGTCAGCTATTGAAGAAAGGCAAGATCTGCAAACTCTTAATATTGTTCAACTACATGGTATTCTGACTGCTTATGAAATGAGACAAGGAGGTCCCTTTCAAATAAAAGAAGCTGCTTTTAAGGCATGTGCAAAAGGAAAAGAAAAGGAAGTTGTCAAGGAATCAAGTTATATATCAGAAGAAGAAGAAGCAAATTTTGTAAGGAGACTCCAACCAGGTACTGGAAGATTCAAAGGTAAGCTACCCTTCAAGTGTTTTAATTGTGGAAGAGTTGGTCATTATGCTGCTAAATGTCCTTATGAAGAAAATCATGATAAAGGGAAACAATTTGAAAAGGGAAAGAGCTATTATGCAAATGAAGATAATGATGAACTGTCAAATGAGGATGAAGAAGATCCTGACCAAGATCTGCTATTGCTCATGGCAAGGAAGCAAAAGAAGAAGGCTACTCAAAAGGAGATATCTCAGAAAACATGTGCAGCAGAAAATGAAAAGGATAAAACAAGTATTGAATGTGGTTCTTGTGATTCACTTTCTTGTGCATGCAATGGTGAAGATAGTGAAAGTAACAGTATAAGTCTAGAAGAAAATCTCAAGATCAATGATGAAAGCAATGATTGGAATCAATTTCATAAGAAAGAATCTATCTACAAAGATATGATCTCTAGAATGAATGAACAGAAAGAAATACTGAATGGACAGATAGAAAAGTATCAAAAGTTGTATGTTTATGCAACCAATCGAAGTGAAAGACTTGAAGCAGAAATCATCTCTCTCAAAGAAGATCTGGAAAAATCAAATAAGAAGAATGAAGAACCCCTACCATTTGAAAAGGAAGGACTTGAAGCAGAAATCATCTCTCTCAAAGAAGATCTGGAAAAATCAAATAAGAATAATGAAGAACTGCTACAAACATGTGAAGAACAAGAAAATTGGTTGAAGGAAGAAATTTTAAAATTAAATGATCAAGTAGAAGAAGGAAAAAGGGTCGAAGAAAGCATGAAGAAGCAATGCCAAAAATTGGAGGTTGAGGTAAACATTCTCAAAGGTAAATTAGAAGAAAAGGATAAACTCTTGAGGTTTCAAGATAGTACTAAGATTTTGGACAATATTCTTAGTAATCAAAGATCTCCTGCTATTAAACTTGGTCTTGGTTTTCATGAAACTGTTAAGGGAGAATCTAGTTCACAACGAAGTGCTAAAGACTCAAAAGATGTCAATACAAAACCTGAAGAGTTGAAAGAAACAAGAAGTCAACTGACAATCATGAACACTTAAAGGAAATCAGTCAATAATGTTGAATGCTTTAAATGTCATAATTATGGGCAAGTTGCAGCAAATTGCAGAAGCAGATTGTTTCAGTCACAAACAAACAGATTCTATATAGAAAGGTACTCTGGTTTCTTTAAGGGATATTGTTTTTCATGCAGCAAGTTTTGTCATAAAGAAGCTGATTGCAATAGAAGAAAGAATAGAAGAACACATTATGATCCTTATGCTTACTTTTCTGGTCACATAAGATGCTATACTTGTAACAAGTATGGACATGTAGAAAAAGAATGCAGGATGAATAGACCTGAGAAATTGGAGAACTTCCAGCACACAATAAGAAATTTCAAGCAAAGCTGGAAAAAGAAGGAAGACCGGCCAGAAACGTAGGGAATATTGACCCTACTGCAGTCATCCGCTTCTAAAGCTTACTTCTCATAATGACTCCAGGAATGATGTGAGATACATTATAGAGATTAGTAATGTATCATCACGGGGGGAGCAATGTATGATGATTGTCATCGTTGGTTTGATTATTCTGGTTATGTTTATTTCTGACTCAGCATCTGATGTGAAGAAGATAGGTACAGGTGGTACAAATTCAGGGGGAGATGAAGGAATGTGAAATTTTCAGTGTTTCACTTTCCATACGCAGGTTTGATGAACTAAAGTCGCGTATACACGTGAGTTCCAGTGGAGACAGACGCGTGTGCAGTTATGACAAGAAAAATAGTATGACAGCTAAAGATCAGGAGCACAGGTGCAGGGGGAGCATCAGTCTAATTGCTAATGACTGTATTATTGGCACTATATCTGCTTATTTTCTAAATGATTTTGACATGATACATGGTTTCTTATGATGAGATTATGGATGAGCCCTGTTTTTTTGCTGAAGAGTATTCTTTGGATGAGATGGAAGTTTTATGATTCAGAGATAAGGACAGATCATGCAAATATTGTTGCTGATAAATTGCTGTTGAAAGAGTTTCAGGTTGCACAAGCTAAGGAGGAGCCTTGGTCATATGTAAAGGATGCTTGGATGCACATTTTCGGGGGGAGCATTAACCTTGCTGAGCGTAATGCATTGTTGGCATTATGATGATTCTGAAATTGAGGTCTTTATGGTACTGGTCATAAAATGTCATATTTGTAATTTGATGAAAAGGTCATGTTGAGGCCTATGATGTAAAATTGTAATATTCAGTCATGTAATAACTTGATCAAATATGTAAACCCACTTGGTTGGGTACTTGAGTCAAAATGTCTAAACCCACTTGGTTGGGTATTTGAGTCTCATATGTAAATCCACTTGGTTGGATCTTTGATGTAAGTATGAGTCCTTGGTGATAGGAAGGTCATAGAGTCATGTAATTCATTGAAAAAATATGTTTGAAGATTCAGCATGAACTTAGGGGGAGCATGGTAACTTCATTTCACATCATATATACATCGCTCTTCTATCTACATGAGGAGAAAACAAACTTGCTTTAGTTTTGATCCGCCTTTTTCCCTTGATGTCAAAGGGGGAGAGTAACATGGTGTTTGAATTGGGGGAGAGCATCATTGTGTTTGTATAATGGTTATAATCAATGTATCTATCTGTTCTGGTGATCAAACACCATCATGGTTGCCATCAAGTCCAAAGGGGGAGATTGTTGGCAATATGATGCAATGTGTTGTCCTTGATGGCAACCCACTTGATGAAGATGATGGAAACCTACTTGATGAATTTGTTCTTGATGCTTGATGAGTTTATTAATGATGTAAATATGATGTTCTACAAGTAGCTCAGAAGCACCAGAGAAAGAAATATCAGTAAGGGACAGAACAATGATGTAAAGTGTGTATCACAAAGCATACGCGAGTTTGTTTAGGAGAAGTAGCGTATGGACACAGAAAAGTATGTGCGAAGTCACGTATGCCTAATTGCACTCTAAATTTGTAAAACCATGGGACTTTACCATGGTATTGACCCATTGTATTAGCGCTGGTTTGTCTATTTGATCCCATCCAGGAATACCATGGGAAGAGATGTGGTTTTGGCTCATGGTATTAAGAAAGGGATAATCTATATAAGGAGAAGAAGATCAGTGTGCTAGTGTGTGCAATGTGTCTGGGTTTTAATGAATACTTCTCTATGAAGTGTATCTGAATGGAAAGGGTAACAATTTGATGATAGATCTGAATCTATGATGCACCTATGAAGAAAATGATGAAGAGGGATCTCTAGATATGAAATGTATATGTATCTTCTGGATCTATTTATGGAATGATTAGATCTGTGATCTGGCGAATCTTTGTTGAAGTAAAGAATGAAGATCTGAGCTGTTTATCTGTTCTGGAGAGCTGCACTGCCCTAAAATGTCTGAAGATCTATACGCAGGTTCGTCAAGGAGAAAGCACGTATATACGCGGCTTGAATTCAGCGAAAGCATGTATGGGAATTGAAATCAGCTCTGAAATGTGTGCAGATGTATACGCGGGTTGGTATTTGTGAAAGCGCGTATATACGCAGGATCAGTGACTAAAAGGCACGTATGAAAACTAGGGTTTGCTGAAGTATATGGTATGAAATGTCTGATCTGTTCTACTATTTTACTGCTATCTGTCAATGATGATCTGGGTTGTTCGAATATTGATTATGCTACTATATAGCAAGTTTTTTGTTTGATTAAAGTTCCTTGAGCTTAATTGTATGGGTTGGATCCAGTATGAAAATTGATGAAATGTGGTCCATGGTGGTGCTGAGGGTTGTAGCCTTCAGTCAGGGGGTTGTAGCTCCCTTCTAGGTGAGGCTGGTAAACGAGATCAAGGGGTCGTACCTCCCTTCCAAGAGAGGCTGGTAAATGAGAGCAGGGGGTTGTAGCTCCCTTCCAGGAGAGGATGGTAAATGAGAGAAGGTTGTAGCCTTCTGCAGGTGGGTGCCTACATGCTGGTATGAGTCTGCACCAATACATGGTTGTAACATGTTTTTTCTATAATAAAATATTGAAGGCTGAGACAACGGCAGTGGTGGTTTTCTCCCGACTTGGGTTTCCACCTAAAATCCTGGTGTTCATGTGTGTTGCTTATGTGTGATGGTTTATTCTGTTATTACTGCACATGCTTACTGTTTATTGAACATCTAATGAATGAATGATGGAATGATCTAAGTGAAGAATTATCTGCATAATAATATTGTTGGACATACGCATGTTTTATTAAGTATATCCGCATATATACATGAGTTGGCTTCAGGAAAGTCACGTATGTGTTTTGAATTAAGAAAAAGTAAAAAAATTTGAGTAAGTCCTAAATACTGATTCACCCCCCCTCTCAGTATTTTTCCCAACAACCTGATCAATCATGCAAGGAGGATCGATATTGAATATCATTTGGAATATAGCTACAAATAATTTCTTGGAAAATCTGTCATATGCACCTCTGAAGCTTAATTCTCATAATAATATATAGTGGAAGTAAACTTGAAACTGTTTCTCAGGGGTCCAATTCGATTACAAAGTTGGGAAAGTATATTTTGCGCAGATTCCATCTAAGAGAAGAACATACATGTATAGTTATTAGTGCTTAGTTCACCCTCAAAGATTATTTTACCTACCCCACATGATGTTGCAATTCAAATTACAATATATATGTCGAATTGGAAGCTTTACCATGGGTTACCACAATATGGATCACATATATACAAATTTTCTCAAACACCTCAGTGTTATTGCACCTAAGCAACCAGCAACACATGTCTATCAAATACTGATATACATCTATGATAATATTAGTTGTATATACTGTAGATAGAAAATGGAAAATCTTATTAGGCTATTGAAACCATGATTTGATAATTTCACTTATGTTGACATTACCCCATCTCATGTATAATTTATCATTTTCATATTCTGTGGGCCTAAGAATATTGTAGTATGTATGCATGTCTTCTCCATAATACGTGGTGAGTTGAATACCACTCTCATTGCAAAGAACCAAATGAAAATCATCCATGTGTGTGATAATCCACTCAATCACCTCTACACATGGGATGACGGGGAATATGCATGAAATCTTATGCATTCTATACTTCTTAATGTTAATGCAATCTTTTAATTCCTCCAAGTTCTCAGTAAAACGTTTCTACATGAATGCATTATATATACTTATCCATGTGACCTTAGTATAATTATCAATGAAGAACTCTGTGTTGGCATAAATGGGGATGGTTGGCTTAGCAACTTCAATTGGTTCTTCATTGTTTTATTTTAATACTTCTTTGGAGGAAATTTTTTGGGAGGCATCACTCCAATAAATGATGATAGGGTAACAATAATTTTAGCTTCAATACATGTTTGTGGCATCACAATAATATTGACAATATTAGCTTAAAGCAACCTAAATATGAATAAATACTTGTAAATCATGTGCAAAGATCCATCACATATAACTGGACATGAAAATATATCAAAAAAATTACACAATCATTTGCATGCATGAGAAAATAGGCATGCAAAATAGGAGGGAACAAATTCAAAGCATGAAGGAGTTTCAAGTTTCGTTCAAAGCTTTGAAGTGTGTTCATGCGCTCAAGCAAGAGGAAAAGGTCCTCAAGGGCACACTTGTGCACTCCAAAGGTTCAAAGGAGAGGGTTTTTGGGACTTCATGCCTTCAAAGTGTGCTCATGCACTCAAGGAGAGAGAGAGGATGCATTAGTGCACTCTGTCGGGATGAAGGAATGGATTTTCAAGACTTCAAGCCTTCAGAGTACGCCCATGAGCTCAAAGGCAAGGAGGGTGCACTCGTGCATTCTGAATGGAGGAAGGAAAGTGCTTAAATTATTCATGGTGCTCTCATACACTCAAGGGAGGGTGAAATTATTCATGGTGAAGAAGTGCACTCAAGAGGAAAACTTGATTATTTTGGGCGCAATTTTCAAGGTTGATCGAGCTTCAAGTTCCAAAAGTGCACTATGCTTGCTAGAAGCTCTGGAATAAGTTTGATAGTGAAATTTCTTGACAAGAATGAGAAGAGGAAGGATATGCAAGATTATATAGATTGTGTCATAATCACTGAGGAATATGGAAGATTGAATAATGTGAAGAGTTTCATATAATGAAAAAAAATTAGCACATACAAAATGAAGATTGAACAAAAACACCAACAAACAAACTGAAAAATAAAAATGAAGCAACATCAAGAAAATCAAGATTGACAATGAAAGCATGAAATGAAATGAAAATATTCAACATGAAAAGCTTACTTATAATGTTGGTTGATGAAGAGTTTCCTAATCCACAGTTATGCACTCAACTCAAATGAGAATGATTATAAAAATGCATTATTAACTAGGTTGATTTAAAAGAGTTTACATGCAAAATTGATTCATGCGTGATCTCCATTTGTTGAAGAGTGAAAGGATTAGTTAAGGGAATTTAAGTGGGCTCCTATTTTCTAGGAGTGCACTCACATGCAACCAATATGCACATGCATGCACCCAGGAAGAGTGCATGTCTTCAACATGAATGAGTGCACTCAAGGTGGACACACTTGCTCATCTTGAAGGAGTGGGCTCAAGGAGGGTGCACTTCTTCAACTCGAAGGTGTGCGCTTAAATCAAGTGCATGTCTTCATCAACTTGGAGTGTGCTTTTTCCTTTAAAGGTGATTTTCTTTCTTTTGTTTTATTTTTCTATGATTTTGGGTTCTTTTTAGTGTGTGGATGGTGAAAAGGCAAGTTTCTAAGTCAACTTAAGGCATGAGTTCACCTAACCATATACTAGATAACTCAAGTGCTTCTAATAGCGAAGTGACAACACCTAGGAACTATTAACTTAAGAGGATGTGACACTTGGAGAAAACACAAAAAAAAAAAAAAAACAACATGAAGACCCTAAGGGGCTTGAAATGACAATTAATGTAGGCTCTATAATTGACATGGGAAAACATTTTGGAGGGTTGTTGTCGCAGCGAAAAAACTTGGTGAAACACTTGGAAAACCCCAAATTATATGAAATTGTTTCATTAAGGCACAAAGTCTCTATTTTCCAATAAGTATTGATTCAATCAGTGGGTTGCATTAGCTCCCCATTCCTTCCCAATTAAAGGTATAGTCTTCCTTGTTCCATTACTTGTTGTAATATAGCATAAAATAAGTTGTATCATTATCTTTTATATGTAAGTAAGGGTAATTATTATGGCGAGTTTAAAAAAATCAGAGTGCGATTTTTACATCTCTGGCATTGCTCTACTGCCAGCAAGCCTAGATAGTAACCCGACGGAGTTGCGTCAGGAAAAAAACATTGCATTTCTTCCAGCGAGCTTGGACAGTACTCTGGCGAAGTCACTTGCTTCACATCCCTATGCAGGAAGCCTTTCTCTTCTTTCACCTTTTATATTTTTTTTTCTTTTTCATAGGACTCTTCATAGGAACTTGTTTTTTTTCATGGGCAGAAGAGGAATCCTGACTTATTGAGAATAGAAGAGGTAACTCCTTAAGAGAAATTTTTTGTATCTTAGATTTTTTTCTAGCTAAAATTTTTCCTCTTATCTTACTCTACACAGATAGATAAGAAAAAAACAAATTATTCAAAAAGAATACTAAGTGAAATAATGAGAATTCTAAATAGATACAAGCATCACTGTTTTCATATAACTTCTCAGATGAAGGATTGTATTTTCCATTGAAAAAATTATCGACTCAAAAGTGATAAACAAAATCAAGGAAGAGGGTGCTAGATAAGCCAAGGGTTGCATGTTACTACAAATTTCCTTTCATAAAATATTAACCACTTTATTTGGAAGCTCTAAAAAACCTTTATTCAAGAATAGGTAAAAGAAAAAGAATCAAGACAAGAAACATGAAACACAAAACAAGAATGTAGGGCATCTAGATACATGAAACATATAATGTGCCACACTAAACAGGACGTGGTTGGGTAATGTAAAGTTTAATTTCCAATGCAACCATAGAATTTCCTCCCAACCTTTAGATTGAAATATGTGATCATGGAGAACTAGAAAAAAAGTGGTGCAGTGGAAAAAACATACCATGCAAGCCTCTGCACTAACAAACAAGAAAAAGAAGTGAAAACATAACAACGTATCATACTTGACTACTCTATCCAAAAACATACTCTATAAAAACAACAATGACTATATCTATGACCATACAGGACACGACGAAGTGCATGTAAGTAAAGGCCACGAGATATGGGTCCAGATTGGTAAGACGTTTCTAAAGAGCTTGTGATAGGTTCACAGGAACAACCTTTAGGGAATCACTGACGAGAATGATTGAAAAAAGAAAAATTCATGTCATAAGAGATATTAATTGGTTGACCAAAACCATGTTGTCACGTGAGTGATATTATTTGATGGATGATGTAAAAGATTCATTAAGATCCTTCTTTGTTTCCACGTCACGGATTATATATTTTCTTGAGGTGGCATATGACAATGGAAGTTCAATAATCAGATTAAAGTTTCTTCCCTAAGGATTGAAGTATTTTACATGAATAAAATAAGAATTTATTAGGATAGATTCAACATCCCATGTGATAACATTAACTATGAAATGGTGCAAAATAATCATGAACTGATCGAAATCATAAATACTGCCATGGTGATAAGAACCTAACATAACCATCAGCGTAGGCTAAAGTGTCCTACTCACCTTACTTAAATTTTTATTTCAAGAAAACAAGGTTCGATACTTATCAAAAGAAGAATCATTAATTAAATCATGAGATTTAACAAAATATATATTTTCAATATTACTCCAAAAATATTCAATAATAAGCATGCCATCTTCTTGATCAAAAGGAGATATACCTGAAAGAAAATATTTGATAATTGCATTATATTCCATTTGAATTTAATGTAAATATAAATATTGATGGAGAAACCAAGATTCATCCATATTACTTGAACAATCATCACCATATAATTCATAAAAAAGGAAATCATCATGCTCATGTTGTCCAAGGGTTCAATTTGATTAACGGGTAAGGGTTCGACTATTGAGATATTAATCTTCATATATGGTTTTTTTATAATATAAAATGGATCACCATCAGGAATAAGATGTGAAATAAAAATCAATTCTTCATCAATGAATTGATCTTCCGGTTTACTGATCGGTTGAGGTTCAAAACACAGAACATCAAAATGTGGGGGACATGGAACAAAATGAAGGTCTCATTCTTCCTCTAGATGTTGAGATTATTTTGGATCGAGAGGAAATAGTGAAATATATTCAAAGGATTTTCTTGATATATGCATTAAGAAATGAAACTTCTCATCCAAGAAGTGCTAGTCCACATATTCATTCGATAATTCATAAAAAATATGGAGGAATCAGTTAGAAAAATGCTCATTGGATTCATTCAATTCCATTCTAAGTTGATCGATTTCATTGAGAACATACTAGTATTCATATTTGTTAAAGACACAACGAATTTTGTTAAGAAATTTCTTGAAAGATGAAATAGAAGCAATGGGTAGAGAGTATCACCATTGCTTCACATGACCATCCAATGTAAGTTTGAATAACTATGCAATGATTTCCTCAGAATAATTGCCACTTGAACAAAAAAATTGAATGAATTAAATTATGTAATCAAGGAAATTTGTTGTACCCTTGCCATAAAATTTAAAATGTGATAAGTAATATAAAAACTCAACTGGGATATAAAGATATAAAAATTTGGAAAAACACCTTGGGATTATGATCTGGGATGAAGCCATGAAAGGGTAAGAGATTCAAATAGACTTCACGGGCTCAAATTTTCATCTTTCCCTCCTTCTAACACATAAAATTTTGATGGTGATGGATGTATACAACATAGTGAGGGTATATCCCAGAAGTAAAATCACAATTAGACCTCGTAATGTTTGGTGTAGGATTCTGATCTGGTCAGATGGTCTGTCCACCATTGGAAAGATTTTAAAGATATGTCTCGGTTACAATCGCACACAAGAGAAAAAAAACACCTCTTTGGGGTACCAAGAATGTGAGATTTTTGAGACACCCAATGTAAGGTGCACAAGGGATAATTCCATGGCTGGTGAGAAAAATGAACCACGAGTTAGAAAATTAATAGTACTATCCTAAAGGGGGTCTCGGGAAGGAGAAATAATTTTTTATTACCTACATATTAGTCCACCTAATAAAAAAAACCATTAGAGAATAACAATACTCTTTCAATAACCATATCTAAGAAATGAATTAGTTCATTAACTTAGTATGTGATTAAAGCAACATATACCATAAAAATAAGAAGAATAGACCTACTATATCTATGATACATGTATGAATAAGTGTTGAATCATTGAGATTTTGGTTAAGAATGAAAGATCCCAAGTACATTTTTATAAAAATGAAACACTATATCCAATAGTGGAACATGAAGCCGCAACTCTCTTCTTCAAAGAATGATCTATCTCCTATGTACTACAAGAGAATCCAAGGATTGAATTCTATAATCCAAGCGATTTTATTGAGTTATGAGGAGAAATTTATAACAAATAACAATGACCTTTGAGCTTCCTCATGACTCTTGAACTCCTATGACTGTTTATATTCCATACATGACTTATTACATTCCATTTGTGGCTATTCACATCCCACGTTTTTCCTTGGACTTTATTAGGTACCATTTATTACATAAGACCAATTACACATGAGACAATGGCCATGTGAGACAAAATTGATAATGGGACAAATTATCATCAAATTGATAAGTCATTTTATTCTTCATGGAGTTCATTTTTAATGTAAGTGTGCCATGCTCCGAACTCCATTGATATGGATTTGAACCAATCTGGAAAGTCCCCTATGTAATGCATCTTCACCTCTAGTGCCTTCATCAATATGTTCTTGAGTTTGACTGCACATTGTTACATAGCCATGAAAGTTTCATAAGAGATTTGACTGGTGCGATGGAGTATTGTATAATAATGTATTTGGCTACCTCCAATCCTTCTTGTTATGTTTCCTACTTGATCTGCTCAATGTATTTCCAGATCTCCTGCAAGATGATTTCTCTGCTTATGATTACTTCAAGTGTCCCTATTGTGGGCACCCCATGCTTATGTGTTAGAGACTCAAAACCATTGTGTAGTCGATTATATGAAATTATAGTAATACTTTTTTTTTCTCCAAGATCCATCTACTTCTGATGGAAGAGCCTCAGCTAAAATATGTCAATCTTGATGGCAATCCTCTCTTTCTTGTCCAAATGTTGTGAAGCATATGGATACTTCACAACCCACTCCTAAAGATGGTCAACTAATTTGATTTCTACCTTTACGAGTTTAACCACTTATTGTTCTTTCTTCTTAATTCCAATAAGAGGAGCCACCACTTGTTGTTGAAGAATCATCTCAACATACAATTGCACCATGGTGTCCTCCGTTGGACCCAATTCTTCTTGCATGGTTGACTTCCATTATGCGGTGTTGAAGCTCTATGACGACAACCATTGATTTTTCGTTGCAATATTTCCACCTGTTGCTTATTGCAACAATATATCTTATTAGTATGGAATTATCATTCAACAAGTACTTAGAATTATCATGTGTTATTGTAGAAAACAAAACATTTTTTTCCATTCTCGTTCTAGGTTTCCTTTTGGTTTTAGCAACTATCACCTTATCTATATAAACTAAGACTGGGTTTTGAGGCTCATTGGGGACTAATCTATGAATTTTTTGCATGATCGTCTTATTAAGATGATAGAACATTACATGGAACACGTCCATGACTCTATATATTGATGGAGGTGTGATTATCATTTCTCTGAATGGAAGATATACAACTATGAGGGGAGGTTCCTATGGAGTGCCTTGTTCATCATCCATGGGTTGAATGGCATCCTATTCCTCCAACTCTTCATATTCTATATCCTAAGTTAGTTTCTCTTCTTTCAATATTTGTGCTACTTCTTCCTCCTAGGACTGCATTTTTTGTTATTCTTCTATCCTTCTCCTTTCCCCGTCTTCTTTTTGTTGCTTCTGGATCAAATAATATTTCTTCCTCTTCTCCTCTTCTTTTGATTATCTTCTCTCCTGCTATGCTTGAATAGCTCCTATATTCAAAGGATAATATTTCCACTTCTTGTTTCTCTCGCCTATCGAATATTTATTATCCTCTTCATAGGAACTACTTTCCTTTCCTGAAGGGTTATCTATTCTTCCTCCTACACCTACAAGTATTGATTTGGTGGATCTTGGGTTCAAGTAGTCTCCATCCCTTTATGTTCCTTCATGTTTCAATTGTACCAATTATTTACCTTCTCATATTCTACTGTGGACATTGATGAGCACGTTGTATTGAATTCATTCTTTTCACAATGTTTCATGCACACTCTCCTTGGATCATATCCATGAAATTATTTAGTGGTGAAGTGAAAGCGATCCAACTCTTATATTTCTGATGATGTATAATTGTGTCTCTTTAACTCATATAACCTAATCCTCAATAGGAAGGTGTGGCCAAGGGGTTTTCTTCCTCCTGTGAATAACTCTTAATAATCCCTTGTCCAACTGATGTGCTACTTCCTGCATGACCACCTTATTGGTCACATATAACAAAAAAAGATGAGGGGATATATAACAACCAAAATGTATGGTGTATGTACCCTCAAGAGTTGCAAACTAATATGTGATATCTCAGTCTGAATCCTTCACCTAGTAAATCATGCAAGGAGGATCGATCTCAAATATCATTTGGAATATAACTAAAAATAAGTTCTCGACCAATATGTCATATGTCCCTCTGAATATTGATTCTGATAACAATCTGTAGTGGAAGTAAACTGGAAACTTGTTCTCAGGGGTCCAGTTCCAATACAATGTTGGGAAATTGTATTTTGTGAAGATTCCATCTAAGATAAATGCAGACATGTAGAATTTTGGTGCCTCATTTTCCCTGAAAAATGATTTTTTCTGCCTCAGATGAGGCTGCAATTCAAATGAAAATATATCTACCCAATTGAAATATTTACCATGGGTTACCACAATATGGATCATATATATCCAATTTTCTTCAAACATGTTAGTGTTTTTTCTCCCATGCAACCCACAACATGGCTATCAGATACTGATATACATCTATGATAGTCTTAGTCAGATATATTATGGATGGGCAATGGAAAAACTTATAAGGATCTCAACACCATGATTTGATAATATTACTTGTGTCGATTTTGTCCCATCTCATGTAGAAGTTATCATTTTCATATTTTGTGCGCCTAAGGATATTGTAGTATGTCCATTGTCTGCATTTCTTCTCCATAATAGGTGGAAAATTACCCACCACTCTCAGTGTGAAGCACCAAATTAGAGTCATCCATGTGTGTGATAATCCACTTGATCACCTATGCACATGGGATGATGGGGAATATTTATGCGATCATATGCATTCTTGACTTCTTAATGTTGATGTATGTTTCTAAGTCAAATTTTTCAACAAAATGTTTTTGCATGAATGTATTATATATACTGATCCATGTGACCTCAGTAGACTTATCAATTAAGCATTGTGTGTCTACATAAATGGGGATGGTTGGCTTGGTAACTTCAACATGTTCCTCAATTCTTGAATATGAGAATTCTTTGGAGGCCACTTTATGGGGAGGAATGGCTCCAATAGATGATGACATGGTAACAATATTTGTAGCATGAACACCTGTTTGTGGAAACACACTCATAATGACAATATTAGCATAAATCAACCTAACTATGCAATAATACTTGTAAATTATGTACAAATATACATCACATGTAATTTGAAATGAAAAATTATCAAATAAATTACAAAATCACTTACACATGTGAGAAAATAGGCATGAAGACTAGGAGGGTTCACTTTCAAATCATGGAGTGTCAAGGGTCATTCAATTATTTTCAGTGCACTCATGCACTTAACAAAAAGGAAAAATTCATCAAGGGCACATCAGAAAACTCTTAAGGGAGAAGGAGAGGGTTGTTAGGCCTTCAAGATTTCATAGTGTGCTCAAGTGCTCAAGGAGAGAGAGGGCGCATTGGCACACTTCAAAGGGATGAAGGAATGGTTTGTCAAGCCTTCAGGCCTTCATAGTGTTCTCATGCACTCGAAGGCAAGGTGGGTGCACTGCCACATGCTAAAGGGATGAAGGATAGTGGTTCGAGTCTTCGTGGTGCACTCATGCACTCAAGGTAGGGTGTAGTTCTTCGTGGTGAAGAAGTGTGATAAAGAGAAAAAAATTACTGTTTTGGGCACGGTTGTCAAGGCTTATTGGGCTTCGAATTCCATAAGTTCACTTTGCCTTTTGTAAGATCAGAAACAAGTTTAATAGCAATATTTGTTGATAATAATGAGAAGAAGAAGGATTTGAAAGCTTATATAGGTTTTTTCGTAATCATGGTGGAATATGGAAGGTTGAATAATGTGGATAGTTTCATCATGCAAAAATAGATTAACATATGTAGAATGAATATTGAACATAAATTCCATCAAAAAAACTAAAACAAAGAAGGGATGGCAAGAAAATCAAGAACGATAGTGAAATCATGAAAGAAATGAAATATTTGACATGCAAAAGTTACTTTTAATGTTGGTTGATGAAGAGTTTCTTGATCCAAAATTGTGCGCTTAACTCAGATGACAGTTATTATTATGCAAATGAATTATTAATTGGGTTGATTTAAAAGGTTTTACATGAAAAATTGATTCATGCATGACTCTCCAATTGTTGATGAGTGAAAGGATTAGTTAAGGGAAGTTAATTGGGCTCCTATTTTCTAGGAGTGCACCCATATGCTACCAAGAGGGTCATGCATGAAGCTAGGAAGAGCACATGTCTTCAACACGAATGATTGCACTCAAGGTGGGGATACTTGCTCAACATGAAGGAGTGCGCTCAAGGATGGCAGAGTTCTTCAACCCAAAGGAGTGTGCTCAACTAAAGTGCATGTGTTCATCAACTAGGAGTGTGTTTTTTCCTTTAAAGGTGATTTTCTTGATTTTTTTATTTTTTTTCATTCCTTTTGAGTGTTTTTCAAGTATGTGGATGGAGGAAAGGAAAGTTTTTAATTCAAGGTAAGTCATAAGTTCACCTAAACATGGACTATATAGCTCAAGTGCTTCTAATGGTTAAGTGATGCCACTTGGGAATTATTGACTTAGGAGTATGCGACACTAGGAGAAAACACACAAATAACAAGTCAAACAACATGAGGACACTAAGGGGATTGAAACGACAATTAATGTAGGCTCCACAATTGGCTTATGAAAAAATTTTGGAGGTTCATTGTCGCAATGAAAACACTTCCCATATAGAAATATACAAATCTCAGAATACAAAGTTTACTATAATCATTTAAAATAGATGGACATACTAGTATAAAAATAATTTTCTTGCAACTGAATAAGGATGATTTAATTTCCACCTAACCATAAGCTCAACTATGCTTAACTCCTTCTACAAAAATTTCACATTTCAATAACCAATTATTATCTTTAAGGATTACTTGATTTTTATTCAATTATTAAACTTTTCTTAATTGATTTTATTTGGATTTTTTTATTCACCAAATTTCCCATTTTCATAACCAATTAATAGCTTGAAAGCTTACCTTATTTTACAAAAAAAAAAAAAAAATCTACTTGATATGTATTTGGACTCCTGAGAACAACATTATAATTTTCATGAGACCGAAAATTGAGCATTAACATAGCGTCACTAAATCCAAAAGAAATGAAATATCAAGTACTAAAATATAGTTAAAAGCGGGGGATCATATGTGCACATTGGCATGTTACAAGCCATAAGTCCGCTAACTACTTGTCTCATTTGATGGAATGTAGGCACAACCAACTAGGTACTTGTCAGACCTTTCTTCATCAAGTGAGGGAAGTTTCGGTTGAGTGGAGGAAAATAAAAGATCTAGTACGTCTAAGAGACATAGATCATCAATTAGGGTTAAGAGGATAATAATAAAAATCCTTAGATGCATGGAATTTTTACTTGCTAAAAGAGGGTCATGTTCTTATGATGTGGAGAGCCTACATGACATCGAGGTGACGTTGAGGAACAAAAATCTAGTGAAATGGTGGGTACCCAAGGACCTTCCTCAAGTAAATACCAATGTTTGTCTCAACGAGAGGTTATATCACATTTCTCCATCATTTCTACATAGTTTGGGGCTATTTTCCATGTGCACCATAAAGGTTTGTTATGGTAGAATGACTAAATTGATAGAGTATGTCAGACCCTATTACAATTATAGAGAATGGATGTATCTGGTATGATATATGTGAGGTATGTGGAGATATAAATTGGCTGCAAACTATATACATCTAAGAGATAATGATGAAAATAAAGGAGTGTTAATATATATTGATGGAAATTCAAAAGAAACAAGGAATATTGTAGTGTTTATACAATTTTACACAACATGGGACAACAAATAAGCATTTCATATTTAAGGGAAGTGAAGGAAACTTTGTATTCATATGCACAATAAAATCAATAGCTGTAGGATAAGAGTTTTTGATTAATTACAACTTCAATCAAATGGATATATACATTGCTATTATGGGAGCGATATAAAAGTTATAGGAGCTACAAGAGCTCAAACCAGAAAGAAATATGAAGAAAAATATGAGGGTAATTTTTTCTAGAATGAATGCTTCAAATAAAAATTGTGTTTCACCTTCACTTGCTTGAATTGAGGAAAACTCTTCCTGATGCAGTCATATCTACAAATTAACCTATCTTCATGGATTGATGGGTTAGGACACACATAACTTCTTATACACATCGGAATTACATTTAAAACCCAATTCAACTTCGGAATTTAAAAACATACATACGCACGCGAGATCAATATCAGATTTAAATAACATATACAGACTATACAATAGTCTCAGACGTAATAAAATATGCAGGTTTCTACCCAGAGGGTACCACCATATCGATAACCAATCACATCACATTGCAGTTTTTTGCTCGCAACTTTTGACCCTTACCGAATACGCTAACCAAAAAATATTGCGAAATTCGATGTAGTGCAGTATTGGCACATGGTTGCTCCTAATTTCCCTCGCAGTTCTCACATCTTACCCCATCGCGTCCTCCCTCTCTTGCTTCGTCGCATCACAATTTATCTTTCTTAAATTGAAAAATATCTGAACTCCTAAATTCTTCGATCGCCAATGCGAAACTGTGCCCTATCGACATGCGTCCACACTTCCTCAAATCACCTTAACCGTCCATATATTATCTTCAAATCTACGATCTAATTGCATCTATCCTTCCACCTTCTCACGGCTCTTCTCACCTCTTCTTCCCACACTGATCTCCCCCATCGAACCTTAAACTTTTGAATCTGCGATTCAATCCGCAACGTTGGTCCCTCACTTAGAATTCTTCTAAGTGTTCGTCTCTTTATTTGATATTTTCTCTTCAGTTGCGTTGTGCAATACTTTCCCTTTGTGCCACTCCTCTTACTTAGCCTTTTTATGCCTGCGATCTGATTATTTTTTTTTTTCTTTCATCCCTTGGCCTATGTCCTAACTCTGTATATACGAAGTTCTTAGAAAATTCGTCTTCTCACTCCGCCTGTCTGTTCATAAACATAATACAGCATGCATATATAATAACACATGAATGCAATCTTTAATTTCGACAGGGAAATAAAATCCACGGGTTGAAACAGAGTGCCCGACCACAGTCAAAAACACTTGGAATTTATTCATAAATAAAATACACAAAATCGAGCCCTAAGATGGCTGGTTTTTACATTTGTTCCTATTCTCTATTCAACCCTCTCTCACACCTATTTCGCTCTCATTCTATCTTTCTCTCTATGGAAGGTAGAACCCCAAAATGGTGGATTTGGTTTTGTTTTATGCCTTTCCCCAAAATCCCCATATGGTTGAGAAACTGTTATTCAGTTTCAGAGCAGCTTATTCAACTAAATGTCTAACTAACACTAATATAAATATTATTTTAACCTACAAATTACAATGGTTGTGTTAGCCCAAATTATTAGGATTGTTAGTCCTCTTCCCAAGACACAACATGTGACTAGCTTGTCACATTGTTGACTCTGCCTTGATGCTCTTGCATTAGACTCCCGAGGTAAAGGAATTCATGACCTTCTGGTCATGTTTCTTCAATGCTTGAATCTTCTAGGATTCCAAACTTTTCACTGTAGTGCTCCACTACTTCTACTTTCACTATTATTTACTTTCCAAACAATTTCATAGTGGACTGCTTTCTTCCTTTTGTTGTAACTCTTATTAGGTAGGTGCATTAACTCACATAGTTCATCTATGGTTTCTTGCAATTCAATCTTCTGCTATAATCTAATCTTATTTCCAGTCCTCTGCCAACACATTGTACTACACTTTGTCCCAGATATTGCTACAAATATTACTTTAGACACTACTACCACCCAAACTTCCTGAATATCCTTGAAGATATCTCCATCTGCAATATCTAATTGTTGCTTCTTATCTTCAAATTTACTTACAAAAAATATTATTTTTTCCAATTTTTTGACTACAGTAACATATTCACTCACACTTCTCTATATACTAGCAAACATAACATAGTTTAGTAAACTAGTATCTACTTCTGTCTCAACAAAAACTTGAGACATTCTTCTATCAATGACTACAATCCCTTCCTCATACTCAAATTCTTCCAGAACCCTCTTCAACAATGCACTTTCTAATTGATCCCTCTGAAGCACATCATCATTATGTTGTTCATTAATTCCATCATATCCTTTTTCCTCTTCCTTGACAACATTCAATAGACTAATTCTGGTAATCAATTCTACTTCATCCAGTTCTAGGACTGGTTTTTCTTCAGCATGTGACATATATGTCTCACATGCACCCTCATCATTATCTTCCTCTTTGTCACAAGTTCAATTTCTCTATGACACTGCCCCTTCATTCCTTATTAGAATAGAATTCTAATTTTCCATCTCTATGATAGCTTCAAGTGACTATCCTAGAGTCTCCTTCTAGTCATTTACGAAAACCAACTTCTCCTTGTTCTCACCAATACTAGGTTCCTCAACATAAGAAAAAATTGTATCATCCTTGCTATGGATGCATCCTCCATTCTGAGCTCTTCCTTCATTGAGTAAGGAATCTATGAACTCCTTTTGTTGCAATAATTAATCCTTGTCTTCATCTGAAATCCATTCATCATCGTACTTAACTTTGAAAATTTCAGCCTCATTAAAGTAGTTCCAAAAAATTGGTTGTCTCCTACAAAACCTGCAATCACTTATAAATTATGAGTTTTAAAACCACAAGACTTGATGGTATCCCTTGATGATTCAGTCATCAATTCCTCTTGTTTCTCTGAATCTTATGTATCACTCAGAAAATCTTCAATTGACCCAGTCTCAGCTTCCTCAAGCATTGCATTTTAATGCTTGATATCTTCCTCCACTTCTTATTGCTTTTGACTATCATCATGATCCAAACTTTCTCTTTTTTCAGCCCTGTAGCATGCTAAAAAAATAAATACCTTCTCTCAACTGTGTATGATATTTCATATGAGGCCTAGTTATCTCACCTTCCTTCAACACAAAATTTAGATTTTGTCTCTTCTCTTTCTTATTTTATGACAACATTAGAAAATTGTCTTCATTCATTCTTTTCACCAGCAAACATACACAAGATATCATTTTTTAAAACATTGAGACCTCTTGGCCTCACTTGAAGTTTCAATCTTCAATTATTCTCCTTGATACTCACTTTCCTTAGGCATCTCATCCTCCCACTGAGAATTCATGAATTGCTCCTACACCATCTTCTGTAGCTTATTCCACCTCATCTTTATTCTCATATTTCTTCTCATCTTTCTTCTCATGATGAAACCACATATTTGGTCTTTCTTATCCTTCTGTAATAGCTCCATCATGACTCTTTTCTTCTGCAGAACCCAATTATATCTTTGGTGTTCCATACCCCCTTGTATGAATTCTCTCAACACCTCTAGCTGTACTTTTATCTCCACTAATTCTCTATAAATATTATTCTTACTTGATCTTTAATAATCTCCCTTAGAACCTTTACTATGACCATCGGTAGCTATAGTCTTATTTCCTTTATGAACTCCTATTTGTTCATCGTGGAATTTCAACAATTCATCTCTACATGTTCACTCCATCAACCTTGTTGGAGTTCCCATGTTTTGGCCAGGTTGACAGAGACCAAAAGATGAGACAACATAGAACCACTTTCAGACCTTAGGATCTAGCCCTCCTAGGTCCAGAGAGGGATCTCTCTATGATTATCAAAGGATATATGTCTTTGAGGTTCTCAAATGTGATTTTAGGCTAGTTATAGGCTCAAGGTTGTTTGTTTGATTGTTTGAGTTTGGTTGTTGAGAATCAGGAAGGAAGGTTTCACCATAAGACAAGGATGGGTAAAGAAGGAAGCTAGGCAAGAATAGATAACTCAGGGAACATCAAGGCCATTGGGAAATGGAGTCAAGAAAGGATTTACTTATGTTCAATGTGTAAGCTTCAATTGGGCTAGTCATCTAGAGCATTTGGATCTCAAAGATTGATTGGTGGGATGGAACACTAAGGGATGAGAATGAAGGATGGAAAACCATCTGATTCCGTCTATAGATCAGGCCAAAGGTCATTTAACTCCAGGCCTGCTTGGACAAAACCATAGGCAACACAAGGGGTCTTGAAAAGGTTTGTATTGGAAGGGCAGGTTATGAAGAGGCAGCGACAGGCTTTACACCTCCCAATGTTCCTAACCTCTTCAATTAAATCTTAACAAAGACATCCGAACACTGATTCTATTAACTTGCACATCAAAGAGCAGGCAATAATCATCCACTACACTGCTTTAGTTAATTAAAAACAATATTCAGACACACAATGAGCAGAAAACATTAAATACTGAGAGAGCTGGGATATAAGGTACCTAACAAGGGTAAATCTTATATCATGCATTCAGATGTCAGTCAGAAGAACATGAAATGAAATGGAAATAAACACAAAGATAAGAAAAACATCACCAACTGCTGTAGATCAGGATCCAATGAAAACTGCTTATCATGTTAAACACAACACCAATCAGGTACATCACTGCCCAAAGCTTTTACATTCAGCCTGAATACATCATATTTCTCAGCCTATCATACAACTATTAGAGAGGAAACTTGGCCTGGGACAAAAATGTTTGCAATTCACTGATAATGCAACAACAACCATTACAATGATATCCCTCTGTGCTTTATACCAGAAGAGACATAGAGGACCAACTGAGGAGGTAGGTGAATCTTAAATGTTACATTTAAACACAACAATGAATGCAGGGCCGAGGCCCATTCTGCTTGATACACTGTATTTTTAATCATTGTCACCTTCCTCGCGAAAGAAATATCTGCTCCTGATATGATTTGACCTTTTGGCTATAGTACTCCAGGTGATTTGAACAAAATGAAAGAACTTGCTGGGAGGTCTGCCTCATGGATGTTAGATTTCTTTGAATTATAGCTGGGACGGAAAACTCCTTCAGGGACATGGCTCATAATAAATACTGCATGGGAGACCTGTCCTTTATGGAAAAACATTCTGCTGATAAGAAAACCATGATATTACCTCTTATTGATGTTCAGGATCTCTAGAATCGATCCTCGGGGTCTTCAAAATGATGCTTTGCCTCTTTAAACCTCTGTTTCAGAGCTCAAGATCTTTTTTGACGCGTACTAATCCCTCTGCTCTGTACTGAAACTCCTTGCTGCTTCATTACTGCCTCTGCCGAGTTAGCTCGAGCTTTTAATGGCGCCAGAAGGATTTCGGCGTTTGAACTCTTCTCTCCATTAATGTGAGTCTTGACGGCCCCATTCCTTGACTTTCCTTATGGTACTGGCTCATTGGATTTGATCTTGACTGCACCGCTTGCCATTGAGGCAGTACATTGAACAGCGGCGATCCCATCCTCTAGAAACTCTGCAACATGACACACCTGTGAAGAAAACAGTGGACAGAGCAATGGATGCAGGGCGAACGAAATGGTGGTGCAGCGATGGCGGAAACAACAGTATTATGTAAACGAACAATGAAAATGCAGTGAAGTGGTGGAGTGCACGAACAATAGGGTTTGGTGTGAATATGCAGCGCAGACCGTTAGATCCTGGCCTGGAGACGAAGATCAACGGTGGAGATTGATCCATGGTATGACTTATGGACATGACGTAAAACATATGAAACTTTAGACTTTGGCGAAAATGTATGGAAATGCAAACAGATGCAACGAAATGTATATAAGAAGTGGGACCCAGCGGAGGCAGAGGGCGATTAAACCTGAGCCGTCAGATCAAGGAGGAGACGGACGGCGGAGATGCAATCGGAGGATCGCAATCGCAAGGGCACAAAAATGAGACACTCACAAACTTCCGATTGCGATCGACAGGGGAGAGCGATAGAGCGATAACCGTTGATCTCAGGTCCAGATCAACGGCGGAGGAGTAATCGGAGGGGCAGTGCGATCGGGGAATCGGGAGTTGCGATGGCCGTCGGATCTGAGGGAGGATGGACGACTGAGATTTGATCGGGAGATCTCAATCGGGACTGCACCACTGCGAGCTGTGATTGCGATCAGACAAGGGTTACGATTGAGCGTTGTCCATTGGATCAGCGGGGGAATCAACGGTGGGGAAGAAATCGGGAGGCGGAGAGATGGGGACGCGATCGCAATCGGGCGAAAGGTGCGATTGAGCGCAGACCGTAGATCTGGGCGAAAATGGACGGTGGAGATTTGATCAGAAGGGCAGTGCGATCGGGAGAGGACCTGTGATCGGAAGCTACGATGACCGTCGGATCTGTAAGAGAATGGGCGGTCAGGATTAAGTCAGAGCATCGCAATCGGGAGGTGCACAATGAGCGTTGCGATTGCGATCGGGGGGAGTAATGCGATTGAGCGCTGGCCGTCAGATCTTGTGATAGATCAACGGCGCGGAACGCGTCGCAAGACTTAACGTTATAAACTAATCGCATCGGGGTTTTAGAGTATTACAAAGGAATTTGCCTCCTGCCCGGCTTCCGATTGCGATTGGCCCCCAAGGCTTAAGCGCTTAGTCTTGGGTGATGGGCATATGTGGGGAAGTGGCTGAAGGGGCTTAACGGGAAAGGGGCTAGGGCCTGTTATAAAGTCGGGAAAGTGGGTTTTTGGCCCGTTTTAATGGGTTTTAAGGGATTTTAAAGGGAAACGATAAGGGGAAAAGGGGAAAGAAGTTAAACAAAGGGTAAGAGGGGGGAATTAAAGGGGATTTTAGGGGGATTTGAGGGGTAAATGGGGAAATAGAAGGGGAAGACAAGGGGGAAGAAAAGAGGCTAAATGAGGGAAAAAATAAAGGGAATTCAGACAAAGGGAAAGAGGGGGGAACTAATGCATGTTGCAGGGGTAAAGGAAGGAATGATAGGCCCTTTTTTAGCAATTTACTAGCAGAGGGGGATTTGTATTAGGCAGAGCAATTGAGAGACTTCAAGGAGGATGGATTTTCAGGGGAAAGGCATTCCTTGAAGACTCAACCATGATTTAGCCCCCTATTTGCTTGTCAAAAATTTTCATATGGGGGCTAACAAACTTGTCTATAGATACCACACCAATATTTTCCATGCTTAGTCTTTTACTCGCATCTCCGATGATTTCTTTATTTTGATTGTGACTCCTCCTTAAGCCTTTCAGATAACCCTCAGTGGTCATCTCTTCTTCTTCCCTCTATGAAGTCATTCTGATCCACCTTGTGAGCTACAACAAACCTCTTTCATCTTTGAAACAAGTGTAGTACTTGTCTCCAATTCATAGACAAGAACTTTCTTTTCATACTCTGTTGCTCCGAGTAATGCTTCTTCTTCTCAAGTATCCATCCTATGCTCCCTCTTAATCTATAGCCCATTCCATTTCAATTTCTTCCTCATAAATCATCCACACCTCTATTCTTCTTCACTCCTCTGTAGAAACTCCATCAATAGATCAATATGGGTTCTCATCTTAGTTATTTCTGTCTTATATTCTTCATCAGTCATCTTCTTCCACATGCCACTTGTCTTGGCATCTTCCTTCTTCACTTTGTGGTTGCCTCATGAACCTATGCTATGACCTTCAATAGTCATCTTCTTGGGTTCTTTCACCCTCTATGAGTTGCACTAGCCCCTGCAATAACAGTTCCTCCTGCTACAACTTACTTCGCCAAACCTCCTTTGTGCTTGGTCTTTTGGAAAGTATGGGTCCTCAATATAGAACCCTCCTTGAGCACTCCACTATGCTCCTTCTAGGCTCACCCTCACAACTCATGTGCACTTGAGAACATTGTTGTCCTCTTATATTTCAACCTCAGCTGAAATATTAGGTTTTGACCACACTTCCTTTTCCTCCTAGAAAACCTTGCTAGCTTCCTTCATCACCGCCCTCAAAGGTTGTAATCTTCTTGTTGAGATGTTTTAACTCCTGCTTCTACATCTATTAAAATTTTATGCTCTTCTTATTAGGGTCAGAATTTAATTTTCAGTTCCATAATCCAAAATAAAGTTGAAACAAAACATTCTTACCTTATTTTCTGTGTTATTTCTTCATCTATGTTGTTGTAGCTCCTATGCCTTTTCATAAGCCTTAAGTCCACAGTCTTACCTCTTAAGGTTCACTCGATTAGAATCAATGATAAATATTTCTCAAATTTTCTTAGTTCAAATTATTTCACACCACCTCTTAGATCTTGTTGCTCTGATACCAATTGATGCAGCCGTAGCTGCAAATTAACCTATCTTCTTGGACTGGTGGGTTAGGACCCACATTACTTCTTATACACAGTGGAATTACTTTTAAAACCCAATTCAAATTTGGAAGTTAAAAGTATACATATGGGCGTGAGATCAACATCATATTTAAATAACATATACAAACTACATAATAGTGCTAGACCTAATCAAATACGTGGGTTTTTGGCTGGAGGTTCCCACCATATCGATAACCAATCACAACACATCGCAGTTTCTTGCCAAATTTTGACCCTTTACCAGATACCCTAACCACAAAATCTTTTGAAATGCGCTATAGCATAGTACTGGCATGTGGCTTCTCCTCTATCACGTCATGATTCCCATATATTATCCCATCTCGTCCTCTCGCTCTTGCTCCGTCTCATCGCAAGTTATATTTCTTAACTTACGAAATCTCTTAACTCCTAAATTCTTCGATCGACGATGAGAAACTGCGTCCTGTCAACGCGCATGAAAACTTACTCAACTCATCTTAACCATCCATCTATTATCTTCAAATATGCGATCTAATCGCATCCATCCATCCACCTTCTCACGGATCTTCTTGCCTCTTCTGCCTGCATTGATCTCCATCGTTGAACCTTAAAATTTTGAATTTGTGATTCAATCTGCACCGTTGGTCCCTCATTTAGAATTCTTCTAAATGTTCATCTCTTTGTTCGATCTTTCCTCTTCAGTTCCGCTCTGCAACACCTTCCCTTCGCGCCACTCCTCTCGCTTAGACTTGCTGCCCCTACAATTCAATTAGATATTTTTTTGTCTTTCATCCCTCAGCCTCTGTCCTAATTCTGTCTATACAAAGTTCTCAGAAACTTCGTCTTCTCATGCAGCCTGTCTGTTCATTAACAAAAAATAACATGCATATATAATAACACATGAATGCAATCTTTAATTTTTATAGGGAAATAAAATCCACATATTGAAACGGAGAGGCCGACCATAGTTGAAAACACTTGGAATTATTCATAAAGAAAATACAGAGAACCGAGCCTTGGGATGGCTTGTTTTTACATTTTTTCCTACTCTCTGTTCAAACCTCTCTCACACCTATTTTCCTCTAATTCTATCTTTCTCTCTATGGAAGGCAGAACCCCAAAATGCTGGATTTGGTTCTATTTTATGCCTTTCCCCAAAATCCCCATATGGTTGAGAAACTGTTATCCAGTTGCAGAGCAGTTTATTCAACTAAATTCATAACTAACCGTAATATAACTATTCCTTTAACCTACAGATTACAATGGTTATGTTAGCCCAAATTAAATTTAAACAAAAATACTTTAAAAGTAAAAAAAATCAAATTATTAGGATTGCTAGTCCTCTTCCCAAGCCACAACATGTGACCAGCTTGTCACATTGCTGACTCTGCCTTGATGCTCCTACATCACTTCCCTCTTAATAATTACCATATTTTCTTCTATAAGATGTGCCTCTTACTTAATTTTAGGAAAATTTTGTGTCTTCCTGTACAAAATTAGTGGAATAATGAAAGGAATAAGAAACAAAAAATATTGTAATAAACTTTTTATCTACCCTAAATATTAAATGGTTGGAAATATTGTTAAAAAAACAAATCAAACAAGTTGAATTAATATGTTTTAACTAGAATGTGAATTTCTTGTTCACTAAAGGATTCAATGGAACGCATCACAAACCTAGTTTGAGACAAAAATCACTTTGGCTTGATTATTTAATCAATTTCACAATTTTACCAATTTTATTTTCTTTTATTTCACTACTTCCAGGAATGCTTACGAAACGAAAATAAATTTTTTTCTTTATTTAACTACTTCTAGGAATGCTTATGACAAGAAAATAAAATGTTTTCTTTCGTTGAAGATATAATTATGAAATATTGGAAAGGGTTGAAAAGCAGGTAGGATATTATTTGTTTAAATAATCAAAATAGCTTTTGTTTCTTCGAAATATGTAGTCCTGGGGACATGACTACTATGATATTGATACATTTCATTACAATTATTTGTTCATTTCTCCTGAATCCATCGTAATAATAAATAAGCTTGTGGTTAGAATGAACACAAAACAAATTAATTTGATTCACATTACATATGAAAACCCTGATATTAAAGATAGGATCAATGTCTTGAACCAAGATCTTTAGAGATATCAGGTAATAACCATATTTTAAAGTTATTTTTCTATCTCATAAGTTCAATTATGAAAGTTTTTTTTTTTTTTAACTTTTACATTATCTAATTGAAAAATAATTTTCCTTACTATATAGGATTTTTTAGCAGGGACACCACAACATCTAAACACCATGAGCGAGCATTCAATGGTAGAGCATGTCGTACATGAGGATCCTAACAAAATAGGAGCATAGGGAAGCCATTCCAAAAATGTTGAGTAGTGCACGAGGTAAATAATTACATTGCAAATATTTTTTCTAGTATTAATGAACTACTTCAATGATAATTCCTTTTAATGAGTTCTTTGAATCATTGGGTAGCCTCACCTTTTCTTCATGTAGAAAGAAAATTATAATTAAAAATATTAATCTATCTTGTTTCAACTCCAAAGCTTGTAGATGATGACACTACATAAGAAGGGAAAAATATGGTCACATATGAAACTGCTTTTCTTGCCTCCGCTACTGAAGTAGGTAAAGAACACTATAGTGATATTTTTAATAATGAAATACTTGTAATAATAATAACAAAAATTATCAATGTAACATTTTTTTTTTTTTTTAGTTGTGCTCCACCCCTCTTGTAATAGACTTGATGACATTGTGAGTACACGACCAGGTAATCAATGAGAGATAAAAAGGCCATCCTAGTGAAATGGGAAGAAGCAATTAATGGATTCATTTATGAAATATTTTCAAAAATAAATAAACAGAAAAAGAAAAAAAATGATTGTACTAGTTATATCATTAGAAACATCACATACCATATTATGAAAACATATTTTTTATGATTAAATTTATTGAGATGAAGTATTTTGTGTCTAAGATTAATGAATGAATGTTATATGTTAATGAATGAATTCTATATGTTTCTTTATGTACAAAACCAAATATGTTTCTTTATAATTTTTTTGCTTTTCTTGTGTTTATGCATGAATACTAATGTGTTGATTTCAACTATTTTCTAGTAGATAGGTTGGGTACTTCAGATTTTATATTGATTTGGTGCGGGGGAGGAGGTTCATAAGAGCTTTCATCTTCATGTGGTTGGCCCTATTCACTAGAGAATAAATTGGGACTTAAATCATATTGGAGCAAACCTAATTCGATCCAATAAAGCAACAACAAATTCAACATGTTGAATTTGTTGTTTTTTTGTAAAATCAAGGGATGTTTTCTCCAAGATTAGACTACTCCAATAAATTATTCTTGAAACCAAGAGGAGCTCACTCAGGTATTCATACAATAAAGTCATTTTAATTAATATTTAGTTATAAAAATATTTGTTAATTTAGTTTATTATTTTCATGATTCTTTATCTCCCTTTAACTCAATTTATGTGAATTGCAAGTATTTTTTTCTCAATTTATCTTTTGTCATCCTAAGTTTGGAAGAAAATTAGTTGATATGGTATTTTACTAGTGCATTTCAAGTAAGTTATATAAATAAATTCATGATTTTATTATTTTTTCATCTAACTTGTCTCGAATCACTATGCATATATCAGTTATGATCTTCAAATCAACTTAATTAGTATATTTTTTTTAATTACTTATTACTATTTTTTTCCATTGAAAACCTTATGGGTAAATGTAGTAAATGTTTCCCCATATTTATGGATGGAATTCCTAGTAAACTTGTTAAGATATTCTAGTGTATTGAACCCAAGGAAATTCAAACCGATAATTGTTGCTATGGAACTAACCAAATGCCCAATTTTTTTTGTAAAAATCAGTTAAGTTAACCCCTTGTGTTAAACTCACCACTTAATGTTGTAGACTCAGTATAAGTACGTTGTTCTAGGATCATTTGGATCCTATCTCATTTTACAACTCTCCAAATGAACCAATTTAGAATTAGTGGAAATTTTGAGACAAAGGATTTCAAATCCATATATGGATACTACCATTCTCACAGAGATTTATATTTTTTCCTTTGTAGTTAATTCCATATCCAATATAGATTCTTTTTGGTAGTTTCTACCTTTGAAAAAAATCTAATATATGACCTCCACTATATAATATATAACACTAGGAATTACCACCCATTTATGTTAAGGATTGATACAAAGTCAAGTAGTGGAGATACTTCTCACATACGTTTATCAAAGTCAATTCTTTTAACATGCCCTTCACTAGGCAAGATGACAAGGTCCATATTAGTCTCTTGGATAACGATATCAATGATTGAATAGGAATAAATGATACATAGACACTCATTAATATGTTTTTAAGTTTGGATTTAGGCCACCAATATGTATTCCTTACAATGTGTCATGAATATGAGGCATATACATTTTTCCATTGCTCTCATTAGTAGATTTCAAGCACCTCTACATGATTGTCTTACATTTGCCACTATTTACTCCAAACACATAATAGCCCTTGAAGACCCATAAATTTATGATTTCTTGAAATCTTATATCATACTAGGTGAGTTTGTTATGAACATAAATTCTCATAGTATCCACATAAGAATAATGTCCATTGTTTTACTTGAAAATTAAATACTTCCATCAATTTGGTATAAATCCTTGACCACCTCAACCCTCCATAAAGTGGTAAAGTATGACATATATAAATATTCTTTTCCCACTATTAGACTTATTCAAAGAGAAAATAAATAAGCATAATTGGTAATCCATGATCGAAACATAAGAATTCAAAATCTTAGGAAGTGCTAACAAAATAAGACCAAGTTCCATTTCCTTCTTAATGATGTTTTTTTTTATTACCTTCAAGATATTTAACCTTCTCACAATATTTTGTGTTCTTGTGAAATTCTTCTCAATGAGCCCTGGTTTGCCTAAATAGTAACAACATTTTATCCTTTTGAATTTCATTCATTGATTTTTTATACCACAACTTCTAATATCCTCATGATATTTGTGATGGTTTCCTCTAAAATTATTCTCCTTTCCTTCACCTTTAATGAAGTGATCAGACTACTTATTTTCAACCATTCCCTATATAGAAATATCCTCCCTTAACAAGAAAAATAAAAGATGAATTTCTTACCATATCATTTCCTTGCAATCCTTATTCCTAAAAACGTTGAATCAAACACATCAAAGGGTGCTCTCAAATTCACATGAACACGCTCTATCCACTATCATGAATTCTAAAAGTCTTTACCACACTAATATATTGTTATTTACAACTTTTTAACATGTGATATATGTCATATTCAATCTTAAAATGAATGTGGGTGAAGAGTGGTAACTTATTTTTCAAGGAATCTCAATTCTCACTAACCTTATCAAATAGAGCTTTGTATGCCAATGATATATAATAGGTATTGACAAATACCTTAAATAATACACCATATCATCAAACCATGATGAATTGCCTCTATATGAATCTCAATAAATATAATGTAAAAATTCTCAACATGACTTTATAGGAGAAAAATCCAATTCTATACATCACAATGACCATATGACAACTCCCTTTATATTATTTGGTCTTCCAACTGCAAAAGATGAAGTAGGGCCCCTCGAAATTGTATTTTTTACATATCTTTTATTTATATTGGTGTTTTATATTTTTCCAATTTTATTATCTTATAAAAATTACTTTTCTTTCATTTCAAGCATCTCTGAAGAAAGACGGTGTGAATATTTCATGAAATATTTAAGTGATTACAATGGATGATTTGGTAGAGAAGGTGGCTAAGGTGTTGCATCACTTTGTTTATATATATATATATATATATATATATATATATATATATATATATATATATATATATATATATCTAGAGAGAGAGAGAGAGAGAGAGAGAGAGAGAGAGATAAACTAATTATTTCAGACTTATTTTCTCCACAAATAGACCATGAGCTTGCTTTATAACATATAGCTCTATTATTGCTAGATTTGATTGTATTTCCTTATGTTGCATCAAAATGTGTTTCAATGAGTCTCCCTCTTTAGTAAGGCATTTATGGAGAATTTAATTAATTTATTCCTTGATATACTAATTTGAAGTAGATACTACAACTTATTATGGTAATTTCTTGCATTTATTCAAGGGTGAAGTGAATTGAGGCCACATGAAATGACTAGAAATATGAAATATCAACTTTGGGAATGAGGGGCCCTTTAGCTAGCTCAGTGCCTAAGGCCAAACATAAAAAAATTTGGGTAGTAGTTTCCCAAAGGGATAACATTCATATCCTTCTATGGTATGGCTCCTCCCTATGAGGGATCATGAACTATACTCTAGGGTGAAGAAAAATAATGCCTTATTTATCAGTCTTATAAAGTGAAAGTTAGGTTATGGAGTCAAAAGGTTGATAATAGTGGGATTGCCTTTAGCTTTAAAGAGCTAAAAATTTTAAAACTACATGGAAATGTATATGGTCAACAAGTATTGGTAGAAAAACTCATCTTGTTGCAGACCCTTTAGGCTCTCAATGAAATTAATGAAGAATTCCACTAGATCATTTGGAAGTATAGAAACATCATCGCTACTAGATAATCTCAACGTAAAATGGTATTGAAATTTCAATACTCACATTAGGGATAAATATATTGCAAAAATTTGATCTAGATATTCAACTTGGAAGAATTGGAGTGGCAAAGGTCAATTTTACTTAGGATAGTGTGACCTGATTATGTCAAAATTTAGATTACTATTAAGCATGCAAGACTGATGTGTTACTAATGGTATTGGTACAAATTTGTATGTGTTTAAAAATTACACACACTAAAGTTTGTGTTGACATGTTTCTTATGAGATGTATATTTCTGAGCATACAT
This sequence comes from Pinus albicaulis, assembly GCA_034641835.2. Lineage (NCBI taxonomy): Eukaryota > Viridiplantae > Streptophyta > Pinopsida > Pinales > Pinaceae > Pinus > Pinus albicaulis. Next base: position 868,611,039 of record CM076580.1, read on the forward strand.
TGTTCCTCAGTAGAAGGATCAAATATGGAAGAATTTTTTAGGGCATAATCTAAGAGAGATATTGAAAATCGTTGTTAGTTGGTTTTAATTTAAAGGAAATATAGAGAATAATTTTGTAGTGAGGTATCTATTTGTGTATTGTTCTTGACGTATAGGCTATGAACTGAACACATTGTATGTCGGATAAAAATTGTGAGATATTGTGATGGTAATGTTTTCCTAAGTTTATTTGGAATACGTTCATCATTTTCATTACTTATTGATTGCAATTTCTATATTTTGTAGTTGACAATTGCAGTAGAATAAAAAAGTGAATTGAATTGGAAACATTTAAGACAGCTAGCTATTGGAATCCATGTCTTTTAATGGTAGTTCTAAGTACAGACCCAATTATCTGTATTTTTTGGCATCCTTTCAAATAATATTTTATACACATTTTTATATATATATAGATATATATAAATATTTTAAATTGGAGGGAACAAATTTACTTTGCGGATTTTACATTACCTTTCAAGATGTTAATATGCATTCAATATTTTAAATCTAGATAGGAGGGGGTATAGACTTACCAAGTATGCACACTTTTGCGCATTATCTCATCCATTTAAAGTCAGTATAGTTGCTACTGCATTTATGGAAACAATTCAAAAGCTACATGGAAACCCAAAGATTATTGTAAGTGACAGAGATCCCATTTTTACTGTAGATTTTTGGACAAAATTATTTTATTTTCTGGGTACTCAACTAGATCATATCTCATCATATCATCCTCAATCTGATGGGAAAACTAAGATAGTACAAATTTTTGGAAGGATATCTTCGTTGTTTTTTATCTGATAAACAAGCATAATGGGTCAAGTGGTTACCTCTAGCTAAATGGTGGTATAAAAATTCCTTCCACATTGCAACAAAAATGACCCCATTTATGGCACTTTATGGATATCATCCATCGTCCATCACATCATATTTAAGAGAAAATTATAAGGTTCAGGCAGTCAAATATCACATCGAGAATCATCAACAAGTTCTCCAAATATTAAAGGATAACCTAACTTTGGCGCAGAATCGAATGAAACAACAAGTAGATCAACATCACAGCGAAATAAGTTTTGATATAGGCGACTGGTATTTTTACGGCTACAATTGTACAAGATAATTTCCCTCAAGAAAGCTAAGAAGGATAATAAATTATTGCCAAAGTACTATGGTCCTTACAAGGTGTTGCAAAATATTGGTACTATGGCATACAAATTGAAGCTTTCAGTATCTTCTCGAGTGCACCCAGTTTTCCATGTTTATGAATGCTTAAAGAAGGTTATAGGTGAAAAAATCCCAGTTCAAACAATATTTGCAGAACTTGATGAGGAAGGAAAAATAATATTGCAACCTAAAGGAGTCACATAAACAAGAACTCGACAGCTGTGAAATCGATCAATTTTAGAGTATCTCATCAAGTGGTAGAAATTACCCGCTGAAGATTCCACGTGGGAGAATGAGAATTTTGTACAAAAGAATCCAGACCTACTCAACCGTTGAGGACAACACTTTTTTGAAGGACAGGGGCATGTTAGGTCCCTATATTACTAGTGTAGCCCCTTATTTTTATTGTTAGTGTAGCCCCCTTATTGTTATTGTTGTGCCCATGTAGTCCCCATAGTGGTATTATTTTTCCCCATAGAAGCCCACTATTGTTATTGTTGTGACCTTAAATTATTATGGTTATGTAGGGTCTCATTATATTGGTACCCCTTAGAATCCTATATATAGAAAGTAGGTTTTTGTCATTTGAATCATCCAAGAATTTTTCATTTATGTTATGTAAAGTAGGTTTCCCCATCGAAGAAGTTGATTTCTAAGTCTTTGATCTATCTTTTCTTCTATTTTGTGAGTTGGTTGCATAAAAATGTAGTACTCAATTGCAGTAGAAGAAAAAACTGAATCAAAATGGAAAATTTTAAGAGAGCTAGCTATGTTTGTTGGAAAGGTATTAGAGGCAGTTTTATTGACTTTTTCTTGTTTAGATTTATATTCATTGGAAGTGCATAAAATTGAAATCCATGTATTTTAATGGTAGTTCTAAGTACAAATCTAATGATCTGCATTTTTGGGCATCCCTTTAAAAATATTTTTAAACACATTTATTTTTTTATAAAAATGATTTAGGTTGGAGGGAACAAATTTACTTTGAGGATTTGACATTTCCTTTCAAGATGTTAATATGCATGCAATATTTTAAATCTAGATAGGAAGGGGTTATCTAATACCATTATGGTGACAACCTTTACCAATCAAGTTAGCTATAGTTTATCAACAAATATGAAAAGTGTAGATCTATGTTGGAGTCAATTCTTGAGCTATGCAAGATCTGCTATAGATATGATATCATTAAGGCATAGGTGTTGCATGAAGAGGATGCTAATGATAGCTCATCAAGGTATAAGTGTTGCATGAAAAGGTGTTAATGGTAGCTTATCAAATAATTCGCTTCAACAACCCTATTTTTAACACCAAGAAAATCTAATAAGTCATAATCCTTAGTATGAGTTTCACAACAACAATACCATTAAAAAAAAATTATTCCCAAGATTTTCGAATTTCCAATGAAACTACTTTAGTTAAACTCATCAAATGTATAGAAATGCCATCGCAAATTTGGTATTCTTCCATCATATTTTTGATGCATAATATTCAGACAAATATTGTTGTCTTTTGGACATACCAATCAACTCTTTGACGCCCTATCATTGGATGGATGTTGTCGAATTTTGTACCTAATCGTCATATTTCTCAATAGAAGAAATTTCAACCTAAAAGTGACCATGAAATTTTCATGTAATTTCCATGTTAGAGTATGTAAATCAGTCAAAATCGTTTAAGTTTAAAAAGATATACATGTAAATATTTTGGAGGGAAAAGAAGAATTTTTTTTTTTAATTGTATTTTTGGCTTATCTTCTTATAGGTTTACTCAAATTTCAAGTGTAGACACTTGTTGGATACAAAATTAATTCCACGTCCAATGAGTACCCATTATGCATATTTCTCAAAAGACCCACATTGATAAAACATGTTCTCAACGCATTTTTTAAAGGTATCTTTATTTTTTTATCAATGTGGGTCTTCTTTGAAGTATGCATAATGGTTGCTTGTTAGATGTGGAATTTAATTCCACATCCAACGAGTGCCTACACTTGATATTTGAGTAAACCAATAAGGAGATCAACCAAAAATACAATAAAAAAAAAATTTCTTCTTTTCCCTCCAAAATTCATAATTCTTATTTTAGTATTTTAACTATAATTTTATTATTTTACTTTAGGAGACGACCTTTAGGCTACAATTTCCTCTAATGGACTCATGGTCGTGAGACAACTCTCATAATATTTTGTACTCTATGACTTGCTATCGTTGGAAAAATCTCATTGGATTTTGTAAATGTTATCGCATCTCCGACGCTCTATCGTTGGAAAACCTTATCAGATTTTATACCTATCTATCGAAGTTCTGACTTTGTATTGTGATACAACTCTCATCATATTTTGTACTCTCTGATTCCCTATCATCAAACATTACTATCAAATTTATCACTTATCAGTCGGATCATCGATGCCACATTATCAAAAAAACTCTCATCACATTTCGTATTTATTTGAAAAAGCTCTGACACTCAAGCAACACTTCAGCTACCCAATTTGGTTCTGTCGCATTACATTGTAGATACCAACTCATATTCTTTCAAATATCTAACAATTTTCTCACAAGGGTTTTGTGTCGAATATCCAACCAACATTTTTTCCATTCAATCAACGACGAGACTAGGAAACAAGGTTCGTAAGACCCACAACACAAATGTATCTAATAAACAATAAAAATTCATTGGATATTAGTGCACTATGCAATAGTAATGTATGTGTCTAGAATTGTTGTTTCAAAATTCATAACATGTAATTATTCATTTTTTTTAAATAAATTTTCTCACATTTATCATTATCTAAGTTTCATTAGAACATTGCATCGCATGCCACTTATTTGAATGCATTTATTATTAAGACAACGTTCAAATCCTTATAATGAGAACAAAACAATATTATGATGGGCATAACAAATTTTCAAATACTATGTCGTCCAACTAGCCTTATATTTTTTCTTTTTCACCTTTATATTTTTCATTCTTTTAATTATTTCGATATTTCACCTATGCATCAAATGAATGAATGATAATGGTGACTCTCATTAAAAAAAAATTTGATTAAAAAAATATCATCTCGCAAATTTAATATAATAAACGCATCTTAAAAAGATAATTGCTATGGTCAATGAAATAAAGACTATTCATTCTTTAAGCTTCCACATGAAGGGAAAGGGATAGCATGACATAAAACATTTACAACCTATAGACCATTTATCTTCCCTTCCATCTCTCTTTATGTTCCCATGGATTTTACATGCTAAATCAACATGTTTCCCTTAATATAATGGTTAATTTGCTAGGCTGACAATTCGCTACGATGTCATAGTATTACGTTAAACATGGAATGTGTTGCTTTACCTTTAAGGAAAAGGATCTCAATCAAAACAAACGGAAGTAAGATTATCCATTACATTATTCCTTTGAAATAGCATATCAATAACATATTATGTAATTCATAATTATTGTTCCAACCCTTTGGGAAAATAAAAGAAATAAGAGAGTACTAGTGATTGTGGTGAATTTATGTTACAAGTATGTATAATGCTTGAAGTCACGGCTAATAGATAAAACATAATTGGACAATTAGTGAAACAAATAAAAACACCAATTTGGGTAGAAGCTTCATATGTATGACGGTTAAAAGAGTCTTTGCACCACTATTTTGATGCCCTTTATGCCAAAATAATTTACTATAACTCTTGACAGGGACAATGATTGAATTAACTCTCCACGGTAAAACTTACCAAGAAAAAATATTCATATCGAGCAATAAAATCATGTATGTTTGAAGATGCTAAGACTTGTCAAATAATATAGACAACTTATACTCCTCAAGGTTTTATGTCGGAGCTTAACATTATGTCTATCAATATATTAATTTTTTAGGCGAGTCTCTTTCCTTACTATTGGTGGTAGTGTCGAGGAATAAAATGAATGGTCCCAAGTAGTGACTAAATTTAGTCTTCTATAATAATACACATAGGTCGACAAGCATGGAAATTTGGTCCAATGTGTATGCAAACATCGAGGGCTCTTGGTAGGAAATTTGTTCCATCTTGATGGTGGCATCATCATTTCCAACAAAGTGGATCTAAAATGTATAGTTGTTAAGTTGAGGTTGAAATGAAATTAGTGAATAAGAGTTCCAACAAAATCATTCTTCATCCCAATGAATATTCATGAATGATAGAATTACATAGAGAACAAGAAAAGGATTAAACTCGAGCACTAGTAATAATGCATGAACAACGATTTAATGACTAATTAAAGAAACCAATCGAGAATAGGGGATGCCTCTTCAATACTAAGAACTATATATAAGGGACCTTATTTAAGATTTCTTTAGAAATTATTCAAAATGGGGTTATTGTTGTACAAAATGTTTTTTTGGTGAGGTAGTTATTAAAAAAATAATTTTTCACTTGTAGAAATGTTGATGTTGTAGTTTTCTCAGGCAACGTTTTGGCCCAGAATCCAGCAAAGATATTCAAAAATTCCGGTAAAGATTTTATCATAATCATGTTTACAGTTGTTAAACTTTAGTATTTTGAGTGCCCTAAGGGTTTTTGGTAGTGCTGAATCCATTTCCACTATCAAAAATGGATTCCAAACACTCCAACTACCTGATTTCTTGAATTTTAGTTGCCCGAATTCCGACAAAAAGCTGTCATCCAGGCTATTTCGTTGCCTGGGTAGACAACTCCAATGTTGATATGCAAAGAGGAATCAACTTTAAATGGAAACGATAGATTCTAGTAGTGTTAGGTTGCGCGGAACCTCGACATGAAGCTTCTACTAGCATTATATCTGCTTTAACATTAATCTGCGATGGGAATGAACTGATACATTGATTCATTCATAATATGACCATGCCAGAATTTACATAGAGGCATTGAAAGCTCTCATCCCTTCACCTTTCTCTCTCCCACATATTTTTCATTATCTCTTGTCTCTGCACTACTAATTCCATATTCAATAAGATATACATGACTAAACCGAGAAAAATGTGTACTTATCTATAGAACATGAGAAAGGTAGATTAAGAGTACCCATTACTACATATGTAGGTCAATCTTTATTAGTTACAAACAATCTAAAGAAAAATATTGAACCTATTATTAGAGATATTTTATTTATCTGTGATACACTTTGGTTGTTCATGTATGGTTAATGTTTCTTCCATTGCAATGCTTTTGACGGTGATTTTGGACCCCAACAAGAGAAAATGGTTTCCTATGCAAACCTTTATGAGAGATCTTTAGGAATCTAGCTTGTCGGAATAGGGATGAAGAGTAATGTATGTAGAGTAGAACCAAATACAAGCTTTGAATGTTAGTTTCAAGCATTACAATGCAATTGTAATATAGTGTTACAATGCTAGTTGTAATGCAGTGAAGGTCACAACATGGAAATATGCGAACGAGGTCAAATAATTGTGCATGTCAGTTGGCATACAAAACATCAATCGGTTAGACTTATTAAATATGTCATTGCAAGGTATTAAATATGTTAGGGTATTAAATGTGTGTGAGGTATGTGTTAATTTCTCAAATTTCTTATTTTTAAATGATTTTATAAATATGAAAAATACTAAAACACATTTGAACATACTATGGTTAAATATTATTCCTATGCCTTGTGCCAATTTAATCTTGGAATTTCAAAAATATTAAAAATAAAGTATATTTTTCTAAAAATATATATTAATATATAGGTTTGACAAAACATTGTAATTATTTTGAAAATGGGTTAAGTAATAGCATGGTTTCACTTTGAATTGATTATTATATTATTTTTTTTGATAGGTACTAATAATTGTGTCATCATTTCTATAAGGTTTGAATTGTTTCAAAATTATTGAGCTAATGCAAGTGGCGGTATCAAAATACTTTCTAAATATGTGTCATATTATCTACATTAAGTGTTACCTATGCACACTAACAACCTTCCTAGATAAAGTTGGCCACTTACCTCAATCATTTTGAAATATTATTCTTGGTTTTTTATTGGCTTAGTTAACTATTTGTTAACTATGTGTTATATGTAGTTCTTGATCATTGTGATCCTAAATTGTATATAGCTATTATCTAGACATCTTTTTTATCTAAATAATTCAATTGAAAGATGTTTTTGACATACTACAAGGAACATGATATTTTTAGTCTTTATTTATTGCAAATTGCATGTAATCTTAAGATGACATATGAAGCTAAATCATTTAATTCATCTATATTTCATTTCAATGATATATTTGTAGATTTTATATATCTTAGCAATGCTTTTTTCAACTGATTTGATATCATCTTTTTATATGTGATCACATTACTATTTATATGGCCTTAGATGAACCATTGGATCATTGCCATGGTAGGGGAAGGCCATGATGAATTTTCATTATAATATTCTCTAAATTATGGAACTTTATCTCTGCATAAATGTTAAATGGATTCTTACTTCAATAACCTATTGTTGAGTTTCATAATCTTAGAGTGAGTTTAACAAAGTTTGGATAATTTACCTTGATTTCGATTTTTTTGCATCCAATGTAATGTTAGTTTGATATATGATATTAGATTTCAAATCTTTAAACTAAATATCATATCATGCTCGGGATTCTAACTATCATGTCACGGACTCTAGCACACACATACACACATCTACCTTAAATTACAACAGATAAAAATATAACATTTCAATACATTAGAAGGAAGGTATTTTTCCATACGTTACATGACATGAAATTTTAAACATGTTATCACCAATAACCATCCCATGTCTTAGCATTTAGTCTAACATAATTTGGATGTGTACTATTAGATTTGAAACACATTGATTATGATGATATATTGCATTTTATTTTACACTAATATATGCATAATTTGTGCCTATTACTCTATGTTTCATGCCTAATTTGTCTGGGCCATGTATATTATCCATATGTTGTATTATATATCATACTAGAGACAAAATATTACTATGTATGGTTGAGTTGTCCATCAACTATTACATTTAGGGATTATAAGTTGTTTTTAAGACTACTTGAAAAGTTGATTATTTCTATTTCTATATATTTATTTCTATTCCACCAAAGACTACATGACCATATAATTTTATTTTTTGTGAATGAAGAAGAAGTTTGAATCTGAGTGACATATTAGATGGTATACTAATAATAATAAGATATATGTGATTTAATAATTGTATTTTATTTCTTTAAACTTTTATTTTTATGAAAGGTCATTTTTAATTTAGCTACAACTATTTATTTCATATTTAATTTTGTTCATTTCCTTTTTAATTGAACTAGGTTTGAATTGGCTTTGTCTAATTTTCATTTTTGTTTCAGAATACTCACAAATACATTCAATTGCCTTCCCCTTGGGATAAGATTTTTAATTTTAACTACTATAAATGTTGGTAGGAGAAAATCTAATGTATGTATCATTAACAGTACCCTAAAGGCATAGACTAAGTTCATTTTCCAAGTTTTTCATGAGGTAACTTTGATCTTAAAGCAGCCTTAATTGACATTTTGATTTTTAATATGATAAAGCATATATTTCCTTTTTAGTGATAAATCTTGTTGAAATAATCTTTGGGTTATGCTTTCCCTAATTTTGTGATTAGGAACTATGTTAAGGAGGTTAAAAGCCACATGGGTGGCATTATCTTTACACCAAAATGATAATAAAAGGTAATTTTTTGGAAATAATTCAATGAAAAAATATATGCTCATGAAATCATTATTTATGTCCTTTAGGTTTACAAGAACACCTTACTGTTATTTCATTGATGACGCTTTTTTGTCCAACTAAATAGTCAAACAAATTTTCTAATTTGGATAGAGTTATATTAACATTTGTTTCTTAACAAGGTGAGTGCAAAAGAAAAATGGTTCAACTCACAAGATCGAAATGGATGTAGGTTAATTTCTTCTACTTTTGTATGTGTGGAGTTCACTTTTGCTTCTACAACTACTCTTGTAGGATTAATCCAGTTACAATTCAATGACCCACACATTCACAAATTATAGATGGATTCCATATTGAGAAATGTCCATATTTGAAATATAAACAACTTGTAACATCAAAAGGAAAATTCCTCAACAACTAGCTTCATGCAAAATCATAAAAATTAAGCCTCAATTATACAACGAGGTGGAGCCCAAACAACATTTGAAAAAATAAATATATAAAAAAAATTATTTATAATAGAAAGAGAATAACATAGATTGATCAAGTTGCCAAAATGAAAATGGAAAGAACAACTCATGTAAAGTTAACTTTAAGTCTCATATTCCATAACAAATGATAGCATGAAATCAATACATAGATTTTACCAAATTTCCAAAGGAATAAAGAGATTATACACACAATTTTAAGTACCACAAGGATAGTCATAAAAGTCAACAAATAAGAAAAGAAAAAAACTTTAAGTACATTATCTTTGAAATGCTTCCTCCTCAAAATACATGAGCTTAATAATTAAAAAAAAAAAAAAATTAAATATAGTTCTATCAAGCACTAAAGACTTTAGGAAGATATAAATAAAGTTTGCAAAAGATCAAGACAAACCTCATCTACACTCGAATTAGATAGAAATTTGATCTACATCGGAAAACATGAAGACATTCATTGTTCAAGAATATGGCTAAATGAAGCGTAAATCAACCTTGCAAAAAATGAACGAGAGAGGGGAATAACTTTTGAATAACCAGCACGAAAATCCCAAGAATGAGAACAAATCAGTTGAGTTTCGAAATATGTGTTTTGGGTCCTCACAACTCTTATTCCCTCTAATCAAGAAATATACAAGAGTCGTAAATTAGTAATCTTGGTCATATTTAACCGCTAGGAGTGCAATAATCTAAAGGTTTGATATAAAAATAATGGATCTGTGTGAGTATATGATGCAATGTATTGAGATTTGATATTCCAACAAACTCTCTTTCATTTCAATTTAATTAAGTTCTTGATCCTTGCTATGGTTTTCTTGAGAGTAACCATTTATCATCTGTAGTAGGTGACAAAATATTCCTTATCACTTGCTAGTTCAATTATTTACAATAGTTGCATGTAGAAATTTTAATACAATTAGGTCTTGCGTGGATTCTCCTGATCTAACAATTATATTCCATTGTTAAATACAAAATCTTTCTACTCAAATTCTTGCAGAAATTTAACCGCCAATTGCAAACACGTGAAGAAAGATAAATCACACATAACACAGATGTTTTTACCGAGAAAGGATAAAGATAAAAACCCCACTATCATATATTATTTATATATCATGCATCATGAAATAATATCATAAAAAACTATAATCCAATAGCTCTCAGTACAATATACAATCGTCTCACACTATCATATAAAAATTGGCAAATACATGCGTCAATTTACTGTCTCATGACAGCCTGCCTCCACTGTGCAATCCCTGTTGATCACAATCCTTGGATGAATTTCTACCTTGCTTTGACTGCACAATCCTCATTGGCATCTCCAATGTGTGTGTGGTTGCAAGTGTGCACCCACTAATTTCACAACTAATAGTGAAACTGACCCTTTCACCTATCTCTCAACTGGGTCTCCATTGGATCTGACATGCATGTAGTTAATAGTAGTAAATATTCAGTTGCATGTGAGATCACTCCATGTGAATTAATTTAATATTTAATTCACTGATCTCTCACTATTGTATCTTTAGTTACAACTAGTTGCAACTAGCACAACTGAGTTTAACTCACTTAACTGAGTTAAACTACATTACAACTCACATAAATACACATCCAACTTTGTTACAACATTGTATCACTCAGTCATAACGAAGTCCACTTGCATGTCCCACCAACCAAACTTAGAACTCATAATTCCTTCAGTCAACTATTTTTCCACAACATTTAACTGAAATCAAGTGCCTCAAGAGAATATATTATTATTTATTATCTAATTATTATTAAGAGATAATAATAATCGACATGAATTCTATTTTAAGACATGCGAACTATAAATAGACTCCTGCTATAAATAGACTTTGCTCAGCATTCTAAAAATAGACATACACCTAAAAATAGCCTGCGTGTAGCTGTTTAATTTTCACTAGGACCATCATCTTGTTGAATCTCAACACTCTCTCTCAACAAGAAAGGGATTATCTTTCACCCCTATCCTACCTCTATGGTATTCGAATTTTCTCCTGGTGAGAGCCTTCATCAGAATATCTGCATCCTGATCCTCTGTAGGAATGTACTGAAGCAACTCAATCTTCCATTGCACACAATATTTGATATGATGATACCAAATATTTATATGCTTAGATATATCATGAAACACGGGATTAATCAAGATTTTAATGCAACTCTAATTATCACAATGAATCATTGTAGGATCTAAATGAGAACCAAACAAACCAACCAGGATATTCCTCATCCAAATAGCCTCATATGCAGCTTGACTTGTTGCCATGCATTCTACTTCCGCTGAACTAAGTGCCATGGATCTCTATTTCCTGTTGTACCAAGAAACAATTGTAGATCCGATACTGAAGACCCCTCTTGATGCACTCTTTTTGTCTGTTAGGCTACCCACCCAATCTGTATCCGTGAATCCATGCAGCTTCACCTCATTCTTCTGTCTGTACCATAAGCCATACTCAGATGTGCCCCTGAGATATCTCAAGACATTCTTGCTTGCCTTCCAAAAGAGCTTGGTAGGCTTAACCATCACTTGACTAAGTTGGTTCACTACATAGCATATGTTCAGTCTTGTATTTACTAAATACATTAGCAAACCCACTAACTATCGATAGACAGTAGCATCCACTACCTATGCAGATGTATCATCCTCTTTCCTCTAGTTTCTTGGAAGAGGAGTATCCAAGGGTTTGCAGCCCTCCATGTGAAACTTACCCAGTATCTCCCTTGCATACTTGCCTTGAGACACAAAAATTTCACCATCTCGCTTCCATATTTCCAAGCCAAGAAATAATGAAGGAGGCCCACATCCTTCATCTCAAACTCCTTTGTAAGGTCCTCCTTGCATGGGTGTATCAGCTACTCATCACCAATCAATATGAAATCAACAACATAAAGAACAATGATTAAAATCTTACCCTCCACCATAATTTGGTATAGGTTTGTATCTGCCTCACTCTTGGTGAAGCTAAGTCCGGTGAAATAGCAGTCGATCTGAGTGTACCAAGCACAAGGTGCTTGCTTCACCCCATACATCACTCTTTTTAGACTGCACACATGCGACTCGCTGCTTAAGATCTCAAATCCCTTAGGATACTCAATGTACACTTCTTCATCAATGGTCCCATTAAGGAACAGAGTCCTCACATCCATCTGATGAATGTGCCAACCCATCTGTGCTGAGAGAGTAAGGATGTTCCTTATGGAAGAATATTGTGCGGCAAGTGCAAAGGTTTCTTCATAATCAATCCCCTCGATCTTTGAGAAGCCCGAGGCCACAAATCTAGCCTTGTATTTCTCAACACTCCCATCAACAGCTTTATTTACCTTGTAGATCCATCTTGAACCTACCACTGATTTATCAACTGCCCTTGGAATAATTTCCCAAGCACTATTTCTGATAATGGAGTCATACTCCTCCACCATTGCATCTACCTATGTGGGCTCCTGCACTGCTTCCTGAAACGAAGATGACTTAGTCACAATATATTTGTTCATGAGAGCCATGCATCCAATGAATCAGTCAGGAGACTGTCTCTGTCTCCGCTCTGAAGTAGGGACTCCTACATTCTGTGCCACATCAAGCTTCAACCTCTCAGCTTCTATGGTGCGCCTTCTACGAGTTCTGATGTTTGGCTCTGCCTGAGTGGAATCCTCCACTCCATGGACCTCGTCCTATGGTTTATCCACATATAGAGTCTCATCTTTGGGAACCAAAAGTTCCTCCTCTACATGTAATTCTAGCTCCCTCTCAAGCGACAACTTCATGGCTTTCTCCTCATTCAATTTTATATCCTGTCGTACCAAAGTCATTCGATTGTTTGGAAAATACATGTGATAGTTATGGAGTGTTTATGTGTACCCCATAAATATCCCAACTTTAGCAATCAACTCTAGCTTCTTCCTGGCATTCTTGGTCACATGCACATAAACAGATGAGCCAAAAATCTTAAAGTGAGAAACATATGGTTTCTTACCAGTAAAATATTCTTCAAGTGTACTCATGCCAAGTACTCTATGAGGACAATGATTTTTCACATAAACCACAATGTTACATGCTTCCACCAACAAATGCATTGGTAGGCCCTGATCAAGAAAGATCACTTGTGCATCACCCACGATCATTATGTTCTTCCTCTCCGCGACCACATTTTGTTGTGGTTTATGAGGTGCTATGAGTTCTCTTTAAATTCCTTCTTTGCTACAGAAGTCTTTGAATTCGTTCGAGATGTATTCTCAGCCATTATCATTCTGCCGAGACTTCACTTGCTTCCATGAATCTTCTCAACCAATGCCTTAAACTCACAGAACTTTAAGAATATTTGATCCCTCTTCTGCATGAAGACGATCCATAATCTACGAGAAAAGTAATCAACAAAAATAACATAACACCTATGTTTTGTTGTTGAAGCAACCGATAATGGCCCACACATGTCTGTGTGAACTCTCTCCAGGATCAATGAAGCATAGTCCTCCTTTTCATGAAAGGTGGTCTTTAAAAAATTTCCCATAGTACATCCCTTGCAATGATCTAACTGCGCAAGTGTACCCTTGGGAAGTCCAGCAGAAATCTGCTACAAAATTTTCAGGGTGCCATGGTGAAGATGGCCCAATCATCTATGCCATAATTTGCACTCGTCCCCTCACCACTTATTCTATTTTTCCCACCATTGCATCATATACATCTGCCTCCAGCTTGTAGATATTCTTGACTCAAATCCCTATCTTCTTAGTTTTACCCATTGTTTAATGTCGCAGGAAAGCTTTTCCATCGCTGAAAACAACATCATAACCTCTATCCTCCAACATCGTGACTGAGACCAAATTTTTCTTTAGGCCTAGTACATGCATGAAATATTTCAATAGAAATGGTTTACGTGACTCCCTATCAAAGGTAATGGTACCAATTCCAGTTGCACAGTATCATCCATCGTCACCCATCTCTATATGCATTTGGAGATATTTCTCCTTGAAGTCAATGAAAAGCTCCTTATCTCCCGTCATGTGGAAGGAAGCACCACTATCAAGATACCACACTGATCCCATTGTGCTTGATACCAATCATGCAATCAAAGAGAAATCTAGTTCAAATTGTGAGGCAAGATCCTCACCAGCTGTAGCTCCATCAGCCTTCTTGTTCTTCTTTTTCTATGGGCAGTTAGTGGCGAGATGCCCATGTTCGTGACAGTGAAAACACTTCACCTTGGAAAAATCTAGCTTCTTGCCTTTAGCCTCAGATTTTGAGTTGAATTTCTTCCTCTTCCCTTTCCTTGCCTTGGAAGCTAAAGCACAATCCTCTTCATCATCATGCTTTGATGAAGAGCCATCTCTGGTGTTCCACCTGAACTCCTCCTGCACTAGATCTGACCACAGTCGTTCCCAATTCGGCAGTTTTTCCCATCCGTTGACAGAGCCTTGATAACTGTGCCAATTATTAGGAATTCCCAAGAGAGCCAAACTCAACAAATCATCATTAGCAACCGTGATTCCCACACTCCCCAGTTCATCCTGACATTGGACAAACTTTGTGAGATACTTAGGAATATTGTTGCCCTTCTCCATCTTGATCTTTCTGAGTTTATCCTTCAGCGCCAATTTCCTATGGTCGTTGCTTATTTGGAAAAGACCCGTCAAAGCCTTCCACATTGCAAATGGAGTGGTTTTCCCATGAAGGCTTGAGACAATATGGTCTCGCACACCTTCCAACAGAATCCTTCTCATCTTCACTACTTTCTTTTTCCTGGCATCAAGTAATGCATCATCCGTCGAAGTGGGCTTAGGAACATCACTGTGGATGAATTCCTTCAAGCCATTATCTTCAAGCACCACCTCCATCGTATCCTTCCATGAAATTTAGTTCGAGATTCCCTCGAGTGCATACTCTAACCACAAACTATTGAAAGCCATTTCAATGTTTACTCAACTTCCGCACCAAGAAATTCTTGTATCAAATTCGAATTGTTTCCACCAACAAACTCAGCTAGTACTTCAATATTGCAATCTTCTTACCTCTGATACCATGTAGAAATTTTAATACAATTATGTATTTCTTGGATTCTCCTGATCTAACAATTATATGCCACTTTTAAATAAATAATCCTTCTACTTAAATTCCTGCAGAAATTTAATCACCAATTGCAAACACATGAAGAAAGATCAATCACACATAACACAGATGTTTTTACCGGGAAAGCATAAAGCTAAAACCCTTACTATCATATATTATGTATATATCATGGATAATGAAAAAATCTCATACAAAACTCTAATCCAATAGCTCTCAGTATAATATACAATTGTCTCACACTATCATAAAAAAATTGGCAAATACATGCACCAATTTATTACCTCTTGACAACCTTCCTCCACTGTGCAATCCCTGCTGATCACAATCCCTGAATGAATTATTGCCTTGCCTTGACTGCACAATCCTCATTGGCATCTCCAATGTGTGTGTGGTTGCAAGTGTGCACCCACTAATGTCACAATTGATATTGAAACTATCCCTTTCACCTATCTCTCAACAAGGTCTCCACTGGATCTGACATGCATGTAGTTAACAGTAGTAAATCTTCAGTTGCATGTGAGATCACTCCATGTGAATTGATTTAATATTTAATTCATTGATCTCTCACTAGTGTGTCTTTAGTTACAACTAGTTACAAATAGCGCAACTGATTTTAACTCACTTAACCGAGTTAGTCTACTTTACAACTCACACAACTACACATCCAACTCTGTTACAACTTTGTATCGCTCAGTTATAACGAATTCCACTTACATGTCCCACCAACCAACCTTAGAACTCGTAATTCCTTCATTCAATTGGTTTGCCACATCAGTTAACTGAAATCAAGTGCTTCAAGATAATAGATTATTATGTATTGTTTTATTATTATTAAGAGATAATAATAGTCGACATGCATTCTATTTTTAGACATGCAATCTATAAATAGACTTCTCCCATGCATCTAGAATAGAAACTCATCTATAAATAGACTCCCTCTATAAGTAGACTTTTCTCAACATTCTAAAAATATAAATACACCTAAAAATATCCTACGAGCCCCACCTAGTGTAGGTGCTTAATTTTCACTAGGATCATCATCTTGTTGAATCTCAACATTGCATATTCTTGGACATAATCATTTTCAATACTTGTAATTATTTTCATTAAATGTATTCCCTTTAATTACGATATTATTTCTGCACAATGGTTGCCGTTTCATAAATTCTCTATTTAACACCAAGACTTTAATCAAGCTCACCTTATTTCCCCACAATTATGAGATCTCCTTGATCTTGTAATACAAACCATATTAGAATTCTATTAATACCTTTAAAATCACCATTAATGCTTGTAACAAATAATAATATGTCACCTAAACAAATAGAATTAGTGAGGGGTTATGTCTTACTAAGCTTGCAATTCTTCTATTTATTTTCTTGTTACATTCTTCCCATCTCTTTGAACTCTATGGCTTGATCGATTTTCAATCACTTTGTCTTTTATTTGTTTTTCTAAAGTCTAATTGATGTGTCTTACTTTCGGCGCACTGTTTTTCCTTGCAATCCACCCTTTGAGTAATCCTGGTGGTAGATATTAATAGGCCTTGAAATCATGTTAAACTTCATTAAATTAATATTTTTTATACATTGAGTCTTTTGGGGAAGGTGTGCATCCTAAAACCATGAAATATTGAATCTATTGAGGCTCATGAATCCAAAATATTATGCACCATATTAACTTCCAAAATAAGGCATGTGGAGTAGTCCTTGCATTTCCAAAATGACAATGGATAATATTTTATCAATTTAATGTGTTAGCACCGAAAATGTTAATGGTGTAACCACCATTGTGTCATTGTTTTCAAATTTTTTATTGTGTCCTAGTCCATGTCCAAATTTTAAGTCATTTCCAATAAAAGTTAAAAAGAGTCCCAACATCAAGGCACTTTTAAGTAAATAGATGTCATAGTGTTTTAGGGTCCTAAAATATGTTAAAATATCTATTTTGACTTATGTTAGTGTTTAAGGTTAGTCGTTGTTTGGGTAATAAAATTGCAGTCATCTAGTCTATAATAATAGCTACCTTTGTTGCAAATTCATTGACAAAAAGGTAATACAGTAAAGGGCAGCTATTTCCTAGAAACGGAAGTCATAGAGTCCACACAATGAAAAGCGCACCTATTTCACTGAGATTTTGGTTATCTAAAAAAAGGGTCTACAGGTAAATAGGAAATTAGTTTTCAAAGCATGCAAATGAAGGCTTCATGGCAACTAGAGTTCTTTAAAAGAAAAGTGTTGTTGGAAGAAAATAGATTAACCAACAGAGAGGGAGATCCAGAGAAGAGCATCAGAGAATGTTTAAAAGAACCTTGCCAGGAATTAGACTAAGGAAGTAGGCAATGGAGAAGCACCACGTGCAAGAGGAGAAGATGACCATGATGCAATCGATGATCCAAAAGGGAAGAAACTGACGGCTAAGAATAAAACACATTATATGGAGCGATTTCGCAAATCATAGTTTTCAAAGTTTACCATTAAATCAATCACGTCGTATGTTAATTGATTTGCGATGCGATGAGGCCATGAAGGGAAAGCAAGGAATACCATCAGATCTGAGTGCATATCAATGATGGGGATTAAAGCAAAGATGGAGCGATTTCGAAAATCGCGAATTTTAGAGTTTACTGCTAAGGAAAATGCATGGTATGTTAATTGATTTTCTATGCGATGAGGCGAGGGGCATATGTCGGCGTACCACACCAACATGATTTCACAAATCACATATTTTATGGTTTAGTCGTTATCAGTGTAAAGCTAAATTTGTGGGTGATTAATTTGCAATTGCTTCTAATTGGTCACTAGGTTGTGGGACCCAATAAGGATGATTTTGTGTGTAATGAATGTTAAAAGGTAGTTTTGTGCTACATTAATAGTTATACAAGGAAGAAATCATGGTACGAAGAAAGCACATGTAATGATAAGGTGGAAGTGTGAATCTTAGTGGTGACATGTCATTACTCCTTGTCATAATTGCAAGCGTGAAATTAGAGAATAGATAAGAGTGAGCACTCAACCTGAGGCCTCTCTGTATGATACAGGTAAAAAAAAAAATCATCCAGCAAGCAGTCTTAGGTTCAAAGCAATGAGTCTCAGGTATTGTGGACAGAATTGTAACTAGATTTCAACAATTGTATTCGTGAGTAGTTTAGATGTTGGAAAATGGGGAAAGGAGGAAAGGTAAATAGGTCAGAGCCTGCTAACACAAGATTTGTGGATGCAAGGGAAAAGTCAAAATTCAAATTTGCAGGTTGTTATAAATTCCTACAGAAGTATTCTGGGTGTTATCACTCAGGTTTTCCTTCAAGTTGTGGAAAAGGAAAGTATAGCCGAGGTAACCACAAACCAACCTTCAGATGCAGAATCTAGCCAATCTGCATCCAGAGAGGGCTCTATCTTTATGACTTATCTTTGTTCTTAGAAGGTTTTAGGCTAGTTATAGATTCAAAGTTTGTTTTGGGAAAATGGTGGAATTCACAAACTAAGGGCAAGGTTGAGAGCTTTCAGTCCATTGGGCTATGGAGTCAAAGGATGGCTTTACTGGATTTCTATTCTAAGCACAAGATGGTATTACAGGGCAAGATAGCTAGACAGAGAACAATCCTTAAAATTTAAAGTGGATGGGATGATCTTGAAGGGATGAAAGGCAACTAAGAATCTTTCACCATGTTCAAAGAAAGAAATGAGATGACTACAAACAAAGAGCAATGAAGAATTCTTTATTATAGTAATCAACAATGTTTAAATTAGCAAAGCAAGAGCATTTAAGAATTCATGCTTATAACTAATTTTGAGGAAAACATTAAGAACAATCACATCTGAAATCAGAGTACAATTAAGTAAATTTTGATTCAATCCTTTATGTAAATTATTCAGAAATGGACATAATGATATTATAAACTGATATAAAACTTAAGACATAGGGTAGAAAGACTTATTGAACTGCAGTCCGACTCATGAATCCTGCAAAAAGTCCTGAGCTTCAAATTGTCATCCAGTAAGCCACAAATAAATTTCTCCAAAATGCTTTTATTTCAAAAACTTCAATGTCATAGCAAAGTAATAGAATCCACCCTCAATACTCTCTTTGAGGGTTTATTTATACAAATTCTAAACTAAAATATCTTGAAAAAATATCAAAATTGGTTCACAAATCTCTCCAACTATTTTACATAAATAGAACTTAAGTAAAGGACACTCAAACTAATTCATCTATTTGGCACTATTTTGTATGGATAGTTGATGACAAAGAGGAGAATTCGAATTTGATCCAACTCTTAGTTGATGATGAGGCATCCAAGTCACTAACTGCTTCCTTTCTTTGTGCAATCTGCAAATTTGGGGTCCAATCATACCTTTATATTTCTCAATCCGTAATAGATATCTAAAAATTTAAAGAGTTTATTGTAGATAAATATTTTTTTGAGATAAACCTCTTTCACTTTCCTAAAATTCCTCTCCATCTATGCACAATAGGCTCTGCAAAACGATGTGTAAAACAGAGTTTTACAGAGTCTGAAAAATAGCCTCTAAAGATGTGCATGTATCTCTCAGCCTGAAATCACTGTGGAAAAACTGAGATAGGTTTTTGTAGATGGGTCTCTTAGGAACACAAACCTCATTCAGTTTTGTAAAATGTATCTCTAATTGGCCACAATATTCTCTGCAAAATGATGACTTAACAGGAATTTTCTGCAAAAAGTGCTTTCCAACATTGTTTAATATTTCCAAAACCATAAAGCTATTAGAAAAGTGAGAGAGGTTTTTGTATATGGTCCTCTTAATAAAATAAACCTCCTTCCATTTTTCAAAATTCATCTTGGATTGATCACAATAGGTTCTGCAAAAAAAATGACTAAACATTAAATTTCTGCAAAAATGTTCCTTCTTGTTGTGTTTTTCATCTTTTCACTTTTTTGTTCTTTTAACTGTTTTACTTTCACTTTAGATAAACATCAATGTTGGTGAAAGTATTTTCATCTCCTCTTTTTACCATTTTACTGCCTCTATAATTACTTTTACTGTTTACCTTTGACTGCTCTGTAACTTCTTTTTAACTTTCATTCTAACTTTTACCTGATACACTTTAACCACTGATACTCTTTCATTGTTCTTTACTGTGTCCGTTTACCTTCAATGTGTAGTTTAGGTTTTTACTGTATGTTTTAACAGTAAATCGTTTAATATCTTGTTTCCTTTGCTTGTCTTTCAACTGTATGTTTCATCTTCCATCAATGTTTGAATAGATTTGATAACACTCTTGGAGTAAACAAGTCTTATGACTAGTATTAAGACTATTTATCCAAGGATGTGGTCTTCTGATCACCTGTAAAACAAAACAAATTATTAAGAAAGCATTGGTTTGCAGAGGAGGTCAAAAATGTTTCATTTGATTTTGAGAGGTCTATGGAGTGAATCTAGAATGATTTTTGGAAGGTAAACCATTAACAAAGAATGAGTTAATCGAGGCTTTGGAGTGAACGGTGGAACTCTGAAAGGTTTTTTGTGGGAAAACGGTATAATTTCTAGTTTAGTGTCGTAGTTACGATTCTCGGTTTAAGGGATGAACTAACAATCGATTTTGACTCTGTTTCAATGAAAGGAAAATGGAAACCAAGTTTTACAGAGTTCAGAGGGAGTTTCTAGGGTAAATACCTATTTTTCTAAGGATGACGGTGATTTTGGACCGGTACTGGTTGAGGAAGACGCTTTCTGAGAAGCTCAACTGTAATTCTTTTCGACAAAACAAAGGTTGGCAGACATCAACAGTTGAATTTCGAATTTCTGTGCATGGGAGATGAGTTGTGTACAAGATAATGAAAACGACACAAAGAGACTTGTTTTATTCACAAAATCAAAAGGTGGCGGGATTTATTATGAATGATGTCAGCATGTACGACAGAGAAGTCTTGAGGGAAGGTGGTAAGCGGTTTATTCCACACCGCCATTTGAGGGATGGTGGTATTATATGAATCGGCAGCGATTCCACAAAGTAATTGACGCGTGGCCAGGGTACTATTCGAAAACCACTTTCATTTCGCGAGTTAACGTTCGGATGGAGGATGGGCAACGAAATGGATGTGGGCCGTGGATCTTCGATGGAGTGATCAGACGATCGACGGGACGTGAACTTGATGGGGAAGTTAAAAGGCGGGCCCAACGCAATTAACGTTAATTAATCATTTTGGGAGGTGTTTTATTGGAGGATTAAGATTATTAATTAATCCTGATGACTAATTAACCTCTTTGTACGGTGGATGTTGTGAATCGTTTATTTTTATTTTTAGACACATATATAATATGTTTAAACGATTTTTCATATATTTTTATTTATACAGTAATTAAATCAATGTGATTTATTTACCGTAGGGGGGCGGGAATAATATTAATGTTATATTTTAGCCAAAAGGGGGTATATTGTGGGTTTTGATTTGAATAAGTAGGAATAAAAATACTTTTGGCTAAAATAGTTTAACTCTAAAGTTACAGGATATTATTTCAAAGGAGTTAAATATAATAAGGAAGGGTGATTTTCATAGGGATTTACTATATAAGTTAGAGTTAATATGGTAAGGACAATGTGAAAATAAATGGCAAATATGTTGAAGTGAAGTTTTTAGAAGCAAATTGCACTATAATCACTTCAACACTTAAACTTAGAATAGTAAGTAATTTTGAGGGATTATTATGGAATTTTGCATGATTTTCCTAAGTAAAATGGAATTTTACTTAGGAAAATATTAAAAGTGAATGAGTATAATGATAAATAACTTCAAGTACTTAGGTCTTTTTGATCATTAGGCCGAGGGTCCGGTCCCTCCAAAAGTTAAGGAAATGCCTTGAGCCCCTTTAATCTTCAAATACCTTTGCACTTTGGGGAAATTAGTAAAAACCTTTAGGGAAAAAGTGAGATGGGAAGTTAAGTTGACCTTGCTTTGTTTGAAGTGCCGCGATGTGGTGTTCTTCTTTGCTTGGTGATGAAAGTAAAAGATTGCAAACATTTTAAAGCCATCATTCATCACATGAGAATTTGCAATGCCATCTACCTACCCTATCTACTTTCTCTACCATTTTCTCTTCTTTATTAGGGTGCACTTAGACTAGCAAACCCTTATCAATATTCTTTTCCTTTTACATGGCAAATCTATCTATTTCTACACTTATTACATCCAAGGGTTCAGATTAAACTGTTGAGAACCTTTTATTAACTCTACCTATCTACTTATCTGCCAAGATTAAACTGTTTGGTCAGATATTTATTTTCTATTCTACAACATGAAATTGAAAAATGAATGAGTCAAGTTTAAACAGTTTGACTCTTCATAAATTGTGGCAAAAGTTTGACAAACTGCACACAATTGCTTTATTACAAAAATGAAATAGTAGTGGCATTTGGATTTGCACACTTTCCTTGGTCTATTTTTTGCTTGGGGTTCATTTCTTTCATTTTCTTGACCAATTTATTTTTCTTACCCTTTGATTTTCTTTTAGGGTATACCCTCTTTACATTTTTTAAATTTTTTGATTTTTTGGTTTTTCAAGAATATGGAACACCTTTGCTCAAGAAAAAGGTTTGAACATATTCCATAGTTCAATTAAGACAATCATGAAAAATGACAGCTATTGGTCTAGGAGTCTAACACTGGCTCCACTTGGGGATGGCTTTTCCTTGTGGAAAGTCAAGAACAGCAGGTCAGTTGCCTCAAAATGTCTTCAAACTAAACCATGTAATCTCCTTCTTCTGGTAGCTTTATTGTATATATGATAGTAAAACTTCTGAAGCTTAGGGTCTTCACTTCGGGCTTCAACTCCAGTAAGTTACTATCCACTTCAAAACTTAAAACTTTGTTACCCAGTTAGGAATTTTCTGCCTTGTTCCAATCCCAAACATGAATTTGTTGTGGTTGAAAATCTTGAATTGAATATAGTCCTTTTTCTGCAACCTGAAATCTGATCTAAAACTAAAACAACACACACAAAATTTCAAACCAACTTAATGAAAAACTAGCTGAAAATTGAAAAACTAAAAAAAATGCTCAAAATTCTGAGCTTATTAGCACTCATTTACCTACTTTAATCTACTAAAAATCTTATTGAATCAGGTAATACAAAAATGCCAATGAAGCCAATAAAGTAGATGTAACAATAAATGGTTAACTTGATTGCTTATGATCAAAATTGGAAGTATGTTATGATCATGTGCCTTTATAATCAACGATAAGATGTGAAATGGAAATCGTTGATATATTTGATCCTCATAGATAAAACATGATTGCAGATTTGAGGTAAAAATATTCTCCATATAATTTGCTATAGGATCATTAAAAGCATGATGTATGTTATTTACTTCTAGGCCTTCAATGACTAATTGTTCAATTGAATTATGAATATTAGACCATGAACTTATTTCTTCAGTCTTGTGTTTGAAAGAATAATCATCTTCAATATGCAAGTCAAAAGATAGTACAATTTCCTCTTGCTTTGGAGAAGGAAAATTTTCAAAGAATTCTTTAGGATTTCGGAAATTGTATGACTGAATTTGAGAATGCAAAAGTTTGATTTCATTTTCATAATTTTCAGAAATTATATCAAGAAGCCATTTTTTAACTCGAGGAGAACATTTTCTTGATTTAAAAAGAAAAAAGAAAGCTCTTAGAAAATCCTCATCAAACTGAAGTTTTGATAACTCATCCCTGAATTCATTTAAGATTTCATCAAATGAAAGATTTTCCACAAACCCTGTCATCCAGTATCACTATTAATGCTTTGGAATATAGATTATTTGGTTGTGGAATTGCTCTGAAACTTCAAGCTATGGATCTCTGATCAACACTGTCTTGATTGGAAATTGATATCAAAAAAGTCAGAAGAATGATGCTCAAATGTGCATGGTGATTTTATATTTACAATTTTCAAAAGAGATAAATTAAAAACTACTCTAAGATCTTCTCTAAAATACAATATACATTGGAAAACTCTATCAATTTGGAAAGAACATAATGTCTTGGATAACAATCCAAGTTGAAAGCCTGATCTTTCCATATTGTTCTTTGAGGTTCATTCCTCCAGTGGAGTCTTGATTCTGAAATTGATTTGGAGTCGCCAGGTGGATGATTTTAACCTTTGTGTGTCTGATCCCTATCCACCATCATAGATCAGATCTAAACCTGTAGAACAATTCTGAAGAAAAAGTTAGTTCTTCAGGAAACCAAATTTTGAATATTTTATGATTATTTTATTTTTTATGAATTTTCAAAACAACTTCTATGATTTCTTTAAGAAATTTAAGATTTTCAATTAAATTTTTCTTAAAGATTTATTGAACTAGAGAGTCTGATTGAATGTTTTGAATCAAGGATTACGATTTATTCATCCTATCGTGTTAGAAGCGGCATTTTGTTTACTATGCGATTCAGAGACGAAAGCGTTTCAAAGGCTACCTGGATGATCTTCAGACTCTGTCTATAGCTTATAAATCAAACAATAGTATCAATAAAATGATTCAGATCCCCAGTATGGTCGCCACTATGTTATCACTCAGGTTTTCCTTGAAGTTGTGGAAAAGGAAAGTATACCCGAGTTAACCACAAACCAACCTTCAGATGCAGAATCTAGCCAATCTGCATCCAGAGAGGGCTCTCTCTTTATGACTTATCTTTGTTCTTAGAAGGTTTTAGGCTAGTTATAGATCCAAGAGTTTTTTTGAAAATGGTGGAATCCACAAACTAAGGGCAAGGTTGAAATTTTTCAGTCCATTGGGCTATGGATTCAAAGGATGGCTTTACTGGATTTCTATTCTACACACAAGATGGCTTTACAGGGCAAGATAGCTAGACAGAGAACAATCCTTAAAATTTAAAGTAGATGGGATGTTTTTGAAGGGATGAAAGGCAGCTAAGAATCTTTCACCATGTAAAAAAGAAATAAATGAGATGACTACAAACAAAGAGCAATGAAGAATTCTTTATTATAGTAATCAAGAATGTTTAAATTAGCAAAGCAAGAGAATTTAAGAATTCGTGCTTATAACCAATTTAGAGGAAAACATTAAGAACAATCACATCTGAAATCAGAGTACAATTAAGTAAATTATGATTCAATCCTTTATGTAAATTATTCAGAAATGGACATAATGATATTATAAACTGATATAAAACTTAAGACAAAGGGTAGAAAGACTTATTGAACTACAGTCCAACACATGAATCCTGCAAAAAGTCCTGAGCTTCAAATCGTCATCCAGTAAGCCACGAATAAATTTCTCCAAAATGCTTTTATTCCAAAAATCTCAATGTTACAGCAAAGTAATAGAATCCACCCCAAATGCTTCCAAGAGTGGAGTATTTATACAAATTCTAAACTAAAATATCTTGAAACAAATATCAAAATTGGTTCACAAATCTCTCCAACTATTTTACATAAATAGAACTTAAGTAAAGGACACTCAAACTAATTCATCTATTTGGCACTATTTTATATGGATAGGTGATGACAAAGAGGAGAATTCGAATTTGATCCAACTCATAGCTGATGATGAGGCATCCAAGTCACTAACTGCTTCCTTTTTTTGTGAATTCTGCTCCAACAATTCGGCAAACTTGGGGTCCAATGATACCTTGTTATTTCTCAATCCGTAATAGATATGTAAAAAGTGAAATAGGTTATTGTAGATAAATATTTTTTTGAGATAAACCTCTTTCAATGTCCTAAAATGCCTCTCCAGCTGTTCACAATAGGCTCTGCAAAAATATGTGTAAAACAGAGTTTTACAGAGTCTGAAAAATAGCCTCTAAATAGGTGCTGTCCCTTGGAGTAATTTCTTTGCTTGTTTGATACTCTTTGTCTTTACGGATACTCTTTAACCTGTTCAACTAATACTCTTTAACCTGTTCTCATTTTTATCTTTTACATAATAATAAAAAGATAAAATTCTCATCCTGAAGATAATTTTCATAGAATTTCCAATAGGTATTTCCACCATTGATCTTCTGGTATCATAGTCCTTTTAAGTTTTCTCAATGTCTCATCGGCCTCTGTGAGTTTGTAAAAAGTGGGCTCATCAGGAAACAAATACTTGTCATGCCCAAGAGAAATAAGTCTTTCAACCATTACAAATATTTCTCCCCATGTAATCATAGTTTTGCCAAACCCACAACTAGCATTGTATTTGACATGGATATCTATTTCTTGATATAAGCTTCCAATCATTATTTATCCAGAGGAGAATCTAATCAGGGTAACCCACTCGTTTGAACAAAACGAAATTTTTCTCTGAAAGCATTAATATCAGCCAAAATATCTGAACACTTCCTTTCTAAATTCTGCATAAAAGTTCTTTTGATGAAAACTCTTTTTATCATCAAAATAGTGCCGGTTCTGTCTTCAATTCCTAGTACTGCAAGCTGTTGTTTTGTTCGGGTGTTCAAAAATTGAATAAGTTGATTGGCCTGCTCAGGTCTACCTCTTAGTTCATCTCTTGTTCGCTATTTTTCCTGAGCTACCAACTGTGTCATTTTGTTCAAAAATTGCTTCAACAGAGGCCAAATATCTTTTTTATTAACTTTAATTTAATCACCTCAAAGAATTTCAATGAGCCTCTTCAGGCTTTTCAGTTAAAAGATCTTTTTTCCTCATCCCTTTAATCTAACTGTCTAAATCGAATGCGTCTTTTGATTTCCTGCATTATCACAATCCAGATATTCTTAGAGGTCATACTTCAAGCCCAAATCTTGACTATAACTTTGTGTTTCAGTTCAGACTCTAAATTAGTAGATTTTCCATTATTTTATTAATCTATTTGTAGATCCAAACCATGCCACCTGCTCTTGCCTGCTTGTTGTTTTTCTCAATGCTAGAAAATTCACTGAGTAGCTATAAGATGCATGCTAGAGATGGCTTCTTTCATAAAGTTTGACTCAATTCCCTTCTGCTTTCACTACCGTCATGCTACTTTAAGAGCAACTCCATTACCTCTTCTTGTGAACTTTCCTTCAAAACTTCTTGGGTCTAAGGGTGCCTTCAGGCTGGCAACTTTAGCTGCTTCCTCAGTGCAGCTATGTCATCATCTTTCTTTTTTATTAATGCCTCAATACTTTTAATGTCTTTGGGGTTGTGACCCAAGCCAATGATTATTTCTTCTAGAGACTTTATTCTATTATCTTTGGCCTGAGAGGAGGCCTTCTCAATTTGTAGTTGGGCACTTGTGTTATTTAAAGAATCTTGCAGCGTTAGGGCTGCCATGGCCTTATTGGTAAGAGTGGAATACACCATTTCCCCAGTTTGTTTATGCAGCTCTATCTGGTCTAAAGGATGAATGTCCTTTGCCAGGACCTCAAAATTTGTTCTGATATAATCAGCTGCTGACATGGGTTTTGGCACCTTTGACTTGAAGTGGCTCATCATCATTTTGCCTTGTGAAATGTCAAATGCTGACATTAACCTTTCCTGATTATGGGGAGCCATTTTCAGATATTGATCATATACCTTCATTCTTAATGGATCATTCTTTGCCTTTATATTAATGAAGGTTCTTTTTATATCCCCTGTATCTGTTTTTGGTGGTCTGAAAGAGGATACTAAGACTCAATCACAGCGGTTTTCATTTCGGCTCTATGGGTCATGATTCCAATGTAACCAGTTAGTTGACTGTCTTCTCTTCCATCATCAAACACCTCATCTATGATTTCCACATCTGGAAGTGGATCTGGTTTCTGTTTTTTGGCTTGATGTACCTTTGAGGTTTCTTTTGGAGGAGTAGTATCTAGAGCCTGCCTTTTCTTTCCTATTTCCACATTGGATGGGGTTTGTAATTCTGCAACTTGTGGATGTTTTATCTGAGTGGGAGAAACTTGAGTTTGATCAGGTGCTCTAGAGGTTTGAGGTTTCTCTGCCATGACTAAAGTTTCAACGACCTGTATTTCAGGTTCCTTTCCTTTGCCTTTTGATTCTATTGCCACTGGTGAACTGCTCTCCTGTAATGTCTGCTGTAGATTCGCTGCTGAAGAAATGCCAATGTGAGGTACCTGCACTTGACCACAAGATTCTAGGTCATACTTCTTCTCAAGATCTTTCATCATTCTGTTCATTTTGTCTGCTTCACTTTCTTCCTCAACTAGTGTTCCTTCAACCCATTCATCTTGATTTGCATATTGTTTTATTTCAGGAATCTTGTGGTGTATGTAAGGGGATGATTTATTCTTTATTATTTTTTCACAAATAAAACCATATGGATCATAAGGAACCCAACGGAAAGTTCTTTGGAAATGTCTTTGTAATATATTTTCTGCTTCTCGCTCGGCCTCCCTAGAGTTGTAGATGAAAGGACCTAATTGACTTTTGATCCTTAGTTGGGCTTTCTTCTTCACACTACAAAAATGGATCACATCTGAATTATTCATTTGCCTGAAATATTCCAAGGAAAAAATCCTCATGGGCACATATCTTGGCAACTTGAATGGATGTAATTCACATCCATAGATTCTGATGACTGAATGATTTTGGTATAAATACCAATCTCCAACTTTATAAGTCCTGGAAAGCTGCAAGGTCTTCTTGATTTCATTACTGAGTCTTGGAGGAGGGATTCCTGTCAACAAGATAGTTGCAGGATATACAAAAAGGTCGATGAACTCAGCATAGGAAAATGGAGAATTATGGGAAGAATGAATTATGGGAGACCAAAATATAACTGACCTAGGGTTTCCCTTGGCATCAAGCTTTTTAACAGGGAAAGGGAACTTTTCTGATTGATAAAAGATAATGAGATGATAAATAACTGAGGAATATTTAAAAACTTTCTCATCATCAAGCCTCATGAACTGATCATGGATCTTATTGGCTATGAAGGAGGACAAGTCATATTTAACTTCAGGAGGTTGCCCAGGAGTAAAAATAGACAGCAAAACCAGGGTTATCTCATCAACATATTCACTGGTATTGAAACCCAAGACAAAAGATATCAAATTTAGGATGAGTCTTCCTAATTTATTGAAATAATAAAAACCATAGGGAGGAGGTCCCTTAGGTTGATGTTCAGGCAACATGAAATTCTGGCAAATGGACTTCAATTTTTCTGGAGTCAATTGATTAGACTTTTCAATCAATGCTTCTATAGACAAAGGTGCTAGTTCTTGACCTGGTTCAAAATGTAGCATTGCATTGATAGTCTGGGGAGTAATGTGGAAAAGAACACTCTGGTCAGGGGATATTACAGCTCTCTGAGTGGGATCATAGTTAGAATGGAAATAGTGGATGATTTCTGGAAAAGAAATGACTGAGGGGATGAGATATCTCGGGAGATTGGATTCCCACAACCCAATGAGATCTTGCCCCTTTGAGTACTCGTCTCTGCAGCGACAATAACTCAGAAGGGGGCTTTCATCAAACACTAAGTCTTTAATCTGAAAGTCTTTATCTACTAAAGGAAAATATTCCAACTCTCTGTGGGGGGCATTTAGTGGAGTTACATTCAAAGCTGCGGGGGCTTCCATTTTGGTTCTTGTGGATTCAAGATGGAAGTTTCTGGTTTTTCTTCACAGGCCGGGCGTGATTTCAATTTTAATGGGGAAATTGGCACAATTGTAAGTTCAGGGGAACAATTCACAGTCTTTAAACCTCAGAGAATGATCTCAGTGATAAGATTTAATCAGGAAAACATGGTAAACAGACTTTCTTTTGAAGTTCGACGTGCTATAGGATAAATACCTGTTATTGGAGGGAAGCTTGCTTTTTACAGGTAACAGGCGGTAGCAGGAGGATGCTTGAACACAGGTCCGGAGGAATTCTGGAGTGAAATCGAATTGAACAGTGGATTTCAGTGAAAATTTGAATTCTTTAGCGGAAAGCACAGTCGCGTTCAAATGACGAAAATGACAAAAAAACGCGAAAATTCGTTTTATTTCCAAAGGCAAAAGAGGGGTTTTAGTTTTTCGAGGAGTGACGTCACTTTGGTACGGGCTGACGTGGGGCAGGAGGGCCGGGCAGTAAGCGGTTAGTCCCCGCACCGCTTATGGACAAAGGTGGTATTAGATGAGCGGGCAGCGATTCCATTAGAGTATCGACACGTGGACGGGTGACTAGTCAAATACCGCCAATTCCCCGCGTGTTAAAACTCTGACAAAGGATGGCTGGCGGAATTGACGTGGAGCGTCGATCTGCGGAGGGGCGATCCAATGGTGGAAAGTACTGGGAAATGGTGGGGCATTATCGTGCGGTCCCGAGTTAATTAGTGTTTAATTAATCATCCCGGGTGGCACATAATTGTTGAAAAAAGGTTATTAATTAGTTCTGATAACTAATTAATCCCACAGTTATAAAGGTCGGGGTAAATGAATTTTGCGCGCGGGTCTTTATTTAAAGTGTCGGGTGGGATGCCAGGTGGATGAGCCACGGTGGCACGAGGTTTTTCCGAAGTTTTAGTTTGAATTAAAACTTTGGCCTTATTTATATTTTTGGGTTAAACATACATATCGTATGTTTAAAGTTTATTTTTCATATATGTTTTTATTATATGGTAATAAATAAACATTATTTAATTACCATAAGGGGCGGGACTATGATATAAGGATATATTTAACCAAAGGGCTTGTATAGTGGGTTTTTATTGAATATTTGGGAAGTAAATACTTTGGTTAAAACATAATAGAGGGGTTTTTGGGATATTAATTTTAAAAGGAATTATATACTTAGGATATGGCATTTTCACTAGGGATTTAGTAACTAGAGTTAAACATCAATATGAAAAAGGGACAAGGGAACTCAAAACACTTTGCTTATCTAAGAAAGTGACAATTTCTGAAGTAAATTGCAATATCTCATCTTCACCACTTAAACTTAGAATAGTAAGTTATTTTGAGGGATTTTTATGGCATTTTGCATAATTTTCCTAAGCAAAATGAGATTTTACTTAGGAAAAGGTTAAAGATGAATGATTATAATGATGAATTATCTCAAGTACTTAGGTCTTTTTGATCATTAGGCCGAGGGTCCGGTCCCTCCAAAAGTCAAGGAAATGCCTTGAGCCCCTTTGATTTCCAAATACCTTAGTACTTTGGGGGAAATTAGTAAAACTTTAAGGGGAA
The DNA here is from genome assembly GCA_034641835.2 of Pinus albicaulis. Taxonomy (NCBI): domain Eukaryota; kingdom Viridiplantae; phylum Streptophyta; class Pinopsida; order Pinales; family Pinaceae; genus Pinus; species Pinus albicaulis. Next base: position 868,642,566 of record CM076580.1, read on the forward strand.
AGTGATGAGGGAAGTTAATGATTTTGACTTTGCTTGCTGTGATTTTCCAGTGTATTTCCTGCTTCAGTATTTGTGATGAAAATAAAGGATCAAAAACATGTAGCAGCATCATTCATCAGATAAAACTTTGCAACACCATCTACCTACCCTATCTACTACTACCATTTTCTCTTCTTTATTAGGGTGCATTTAGACTTGCAAACCCATTTCAACCTTTTCTTTTTACATGATAAATCTATCTATTTCTACCCTTATTACATCCAAGGGCTCAGATTAAACTGTTGAGCACCTTTTAATAACTCTATCTATCTACTTATCTGCCAAGATTAAACTGTTTGGTCAGATATTTATTCTCTATTCTATAACATGAAATTGAAATATGAATAAGTCAAGTTTAAACAGTTTGACCCTTCATGAATTGTGGCAAAATTTTGACAAGCTGCACACAATTACTTATTTACAAAAATGAAATAGTAGTGGCATTTGGATTTGCACACTTTCTTTGGCCTATTTTTTGTTTGGGGTTCATTTCTTTTTCTTTTTGGCCATTTTTATTTTTCTTACCCTTTGATTTTTCTTTTAGGGTATACCCTCTTTACATTTTTTAAATTTTTTGATTTTTTGGTTTTTCAAGAATATGGAACACCTTTGCTCAAGAAAAAGGTTTGAACATATTCCATAGTTCAATAAAGACAATCATGAAAAATGACACCTATTGGTATAGGAGTCTAACACTGGCTCCACTTGGGGATGGCTTTTCCTTGTGGAAAGTCAAGAACAGCAGATCAGATGCCTAAACATGTCTTCAAACTGAACTATGTAATCTCCTTCTTCTGGTAGCTTTATTGTACATATGATAGTGAAACTTTTGAAGCTTAGGGCCTTCACTTCGGGCTTCAACTCCAAGAATTCACCATCCACTCAAAACTCCATTAGAAAAGGATATATTATGTACAAGTTAGAAAACAAAGCATCCTAGTAAATAGGATCAAAATAATGCTTCAGCATTCAACCATTGACTGGTCCTTCTTCAGCTTCTGAATTGTCCAAATCCTTCAAAAAGTATGTGTTTTTTCCTTGCAAGGCATGTACAATGTAAGGCCCTTTCCACAAGAAATCAAATTTTCCATGTTTCCCTTTTTCTTCTCTTCTAGAATCCCATCTTAGGACTTTATCTCCTAATTGAAAATCCTCTGCTTTAGTCCTTTTATCAAACATTTTCTTTAGCTTTTCCTGCAAGACTTGAGATCGTTGGTATACCTCTTCCCTGTTTTGCTGCAAGTGGATTGTTTGATTAATTCTTCTTTGAATGTCATTTGGTTCCACTTGAGTCTCCTGAAGTAATTTCATAACAGGAATTCCTAAAGATGATGGGAATCTTGCTTCAAGGCCATAAACTAATTGATATGGACTAGTCCCAATTGATTTCTTAGTTGTAAGTCTGTCTGCCCACAATGCATTGGTCAGTTTCTTGTGCCAATTCTTTTTGTTTTCTTCCAACAACTTTTTGATGATATTGATAAGGCTTTTATTGGAGGATTCTGCTAGTCCATTACCCTGAGGGTAATAAGCTGTTGAATGACCTAAAGTAATATGATATTTACTACAAAAACTAATCATTTTCTTTGACTTAAATGCAGCAGCATTATCTGTTATAATATTTTCTGGACAGACAAATCTTGAAAGTATGTTGGTTTCTAAAAACCCTATAATCACAGAATCATTGACCTGTCTGCATGGGATAGCTTCAATCCACTTAGTGAAGTAGTCTGTGGCAGTAAGAATCCATCTATGTTGCCCTGAAGAAGGTGGATGAATTTCTCCAATAAAATCTAATCCCCATTGTTGAAAAGGTCTTTCTGTGGAAATTGGTTTTAATGGAAGAGGTAACAACTTTCTTTTACCCTCAAAAATCTGACACTTATGACAAGTTGTTACAAATTTCTTAACATCAGAAAATAATGTTGGCCAGTAAAAACCAGCCCTTAATATTTTGTCTGTAGTTGATTTCCAGTAGAGATGTCCTCCACAATCCCCTGCATGAAATTCATTAAGAACTTTATCAGTTTCATCTTTTAATAGACAATTCAATAAGATTCCTTCATGATTTTTCCAAAATAGAGTGCTATCTAAAATACAATATTTCAAAGATATCATTTTTAAAAATCTTCTTTTCATTCTGGACAACCCTGGAGGAGCTTGCAGGTTTAATAAAACATGAATGATATCAGTGTACCAGGGTGAATCTAAGAAAGCTTGACTGATCTGTGGAGTCGCCATCTCCTGATTGTCATCCAGTTCGTTAATGTCTAAGGCTTGGCAATTAGTTTTAGTCATGAGTTGTGCCAATCCTTGACCTTTTATGAGTTTTGTTGGTTTAATCTCAATATCATATTCTAAAATGGTAGCTATCCACTTACCTCTTTTACCTTCAATGCCATCTTGAGTCAAAATATCTTTAACTACAGCATTAGGCACATAAGCTATCACGTGAGAATATAATATGTAAACCCTGAAATATTTAATTGCTTTTACCAATGCAAAAGCCTGTTTTTCCATAATATTGTATTTCAGATATGCATCCCTAAGTGCTTTACTAAAAAATGCTATTGGTTTTTCACACCCTTGGTCATCTTTTTGAAGTAAAACAGCTGCAATTGTATGTTCAGAAGCAAATGAAAAAATAATGAAATCTCTGTCAAATTTAGGATTGGTCAGAACTGGTGTTCTTGTTAAAGCCATTTTAATTTCCTCAAATGATTGTTTGGCTTCTACAGTCCAGTCAATGCTTGAATCTTTCCTCAGCATGTTAGTGAGCAATCTAAGTAATTCAGCTAAACTAGAGATAAATCTTCTCAAGAAATTAATTTTTCCTATGAATCCTTGCAACTCTTTTATGTTTCTAGGATGAGGTATCTGTAAAATTGCTTGTATTCTTTTTGGATCAATCCTAAGGCCATCTTTAGAAATGATATGGCCTAAAAGCTTTCCTTATTCCAAACCAAATAATGACTTTTTAGGATTTAAAGAAATCCCATATTTCCTGCACTTTATAAATACTTGCCTTAAATGATCTAAATGTTCTTGATCTGTTTTAGAAAAAACAGTCAAATCATCTAGATAAATAACCAGAAAATCATGTAATACTTTAGCAAAAGCAATATCCATTGCTCTCTGAAAGGTAGCTCCTGCATTCTTGAGTCCAAATGGCATTTTGACATATTTAAACGTACCCCATGGTGTAGTGAATGATGTTTTATCCTGATCATCAGGATGAACCAGAATCTGGTTGTACCCTGAAAATCCATCCAGTAGAGATATCCTAGAAGATCCTACTACCCTCTGAAGAATATGATCCATTTTTGGTAAAGGATAGTTTTCTTTTAAAGAAACTTTATTCAAATTTCTTAGATCAACACACAGTCTAATTTCCCCTGTCTTTTTCCGTGTTGGTACTAGGTTAGAAACCCATTCTGAGAATCTAATAGGAGCTATAATCCCTGCTTCAAACATTCTTTTAATTTCCTTTTCAATTGAGGGTAATAAAACAAGATTTATTCTTCTAAGCTTTTGTTTGAAAGGTTTCTGATCTGGTTTCAAAGGTATAGTGTGTTGAATGATGGATGTATCATAAGATTTCAGATCCTCATAACTCCAGGCAAAAACATCCTGGAATTCTCTCAATAGTTCAACATATTTGAAATTTTGATCTTTTGGAAGAGATTTGGACAACTTAACCATTTTGGGATTTTCTGGGGTTCCTAAGTTGCATTCTTCCATATCAGCCTTAACAGGTTCCATTTTAGGTCTAAATGGAATATCATTTGAGTCAAAAAGATATTCCAAAGGAGTTAATCCTTTGGGCAAATGATTATCTTTTAAATTGATGATTTCTGTCTCATCTTCTATGATCTCATCAGATTCCATGTGTTTCAAATTCTGCATGTCTTTTTCTGTGAATGTGGTTGGGTGCAGCATATGAATTGCATTTTCTCTTGAAATTTCTATTTTTTGTTCTTTTTCTTGATAAAATTCATCAATAGTTATGTATTCATCTATATTACAGTTAGAAAACTCATTTTGAAGTGTCAAAAAACTATTGATTTGATTGTTATTAACAAATACTTGCCAATTCAAAAGATTGTCTGGTATAGCAGGCCTATGTCTAATCTCAGCTGAAAACTGATGATTAGGATCAAAAGGTAACTTGCATGTACTAGCAAACATTGCAAGGCTGTGAGCATGCAAATTTTGTTTCCTGGGAATCTTGGCAAGTTGAGCTTGTAGAAATGTGTTGAGAATTTCCACAATTGTCTCTCTGTATTGTTTCAGTCTCATGTCTTTTGTTGAACATTCTCCTTTAATCTATTGAATGATTAGTTCGGAGTCTCCTATGATTGATACCCTAATAGCTCCTAACTTCTTGACATGTTTAAGCCCTAATAAAAGAGCTTCGTACTCTGCCATGTTGTTAGTGCATTTGAAATTCAACCTATAAGCATGACCCTCTACATGATTATTCTCAACATTATGTAACCAAATCCCAGCTCCTGCCCCTAGTTTGTTTACTGAGCCATCAAACTCTAAATGCTATAGAATTTCATGTTCATAATCTTCATCAATTGTTTTAAAATGTTTCTTAACAAGAGCTAGTTGTTTAGTTTCTTCTGGTTTTTCTTGATCATCTGGTGTTTCTTTGTTTTCAGAAATTTCTTCAATTTTGACAGTAGTTTTGTTTGTGGTTTCCAATTCTAGAGCTTCTATTTCAGTAGGAAGATCTAACTCAGCATTGTATAAAATAAAAGAATCCATATCAGAATGTACAGAATAAACAGGGAAGTTTTCAGGCTTCTCATGGCTACTCACTAAGTACTTCATCAAAGTTTCTCTATATAATCTTTTAGGCTGACCAAATACTGAAATAGTTGCATATGACATGTCTAATTGAATAGATCCTCCAAGTTTAGCACCCCAAGATCTAGACAATAACATACCATATTTAGGTGGAATATCAGCCACTACTATGTCCATCAAAACAGACTTAGCAGGGTATTGTACCAAAGTAACACACAAATCTTTAATCAAACCTAAACATTTTACCTGACTAGAATCAAATGAAAACAAATCTTTGTATGGTCTGGTAATATCTAGATTTAATCTTTCCATTACCGCTTTTGGCATCAAATTATGAGATGCTCCAGAATCAAGCATTGCATTATGGAGTATCTTGTCATGAACATTCAGGCTTACATAAAATGGAGGAGTTCCTCCACTTTCTGGTTTGCCATTGACCTCAGGACCAAAAAGAAGTTTGGGTTGATCATCAAGAATATTTACTGAATCATCCAATCCAGTAATGTTAATGTTTAGGGACTTGGTAATTTGACTTCTATAGACATCATGTTTAGCCAATTCTGATAAAGGAACAACTATCTTTAGTTTGCCTATTTCAGCCTCTAGATTGAAAGGTTTTTCTGTTTGAGTTTTAGTGTTTTGTACAGTTGTGTTTTCTCTATTTTTTGGGTCTTCAATGTTTTTCTCTTTTTCATGAATGAAGTTTTGTTTTGAAGGGGTATCTGAACTAACTTCTATTGTTTCTTCTACATTTCCCACAGGAGGAAAAGTATTAGATTGCTGTTTATTGTTTGTTTCGTTGTCAGAGACATCTTCAATTATTGGATTTGAAGGGTTGGGAGTTATCCTAGACAAAATTTGTACTTGGGGAATGTTTTGAACAGGGGGAATGTTAACTTTACCTTTGACATTTTGTTTTGCATTTTTCTGTTTACTATTCTCTGGCACATCAATTCGTCTACTTCTCAAATTATACTGTTTATGGACCTCATAAATTGCTGTGTCATAGCCTTCTTTAAAATCAAAAGTCTCACCTGAATGAGTTTGGAATGTTTCAAGGATATGATTCTCTTGATCATCCTGGGATAGGAAGACTTCTCGTTCATTTTTATCATCAGTTACATTGTTTATTTCTACATCCTCTGTAGGTTCTTCAGAAGTTGAACCTTCAACGAAGTTTTCTTGGAAAGGTGGCCTAATGTTTTGGTCAGGGACATTCTTTCCAATATTTTGATTCAGATTTCTCCTAAAGTTTGGGTTTCTTGCAACATTCTAATTATCACTAGAAGATTTTCTTTCAATGGTCTCCACTCTGTCTCCTAATCTTTCCATACCTTTAATGATTGCATCCAGCTTCTTTTCAAAAGCTGAAGGTTCTTCATTCAGAGGCATTCTTCTTTCTGCTCTTGCTCTGGCTCGTTTTTCTATCAGATTTGATTCTACACTCACCACTATGCTTTGCATTTCCTCTAATGTTTGGGGAGCTCTTTCCCTGAGGGAATAAGCAATGTCAGAATCAAAACCGTCTGGAAATTTAACCAATACGGAGTCAGGTGGAGGTCTTAGGTTTTGAGGGACTGCATTATATGCTTCATTGAATCTAATGATGTAATCTTGTACTGTTTCATTAGGTCTTCTTCTTAATTTTTCGAATTCTGACAGGATCTGAAGAGGATCCTTCTTCCTCTCCCATCTGTTCAAAAATTCCCTATATAAAGCTGGTAAATCAGCAATAGTATTTGGAGCAAGGGCCCTAAACCATGTCCTAACTTCTCCAGTAAGACTCTGAACGAAAATTCTCATTCGGACATTATCAGTATCAATCTCATAGAACTCAAAGTAATCAGTCATCCTTTTGGTGTGTTGTTGTGCTGTGTAAGTACCTGATCCATCAAAAGGTGTGATCTTACTCTGGTAATCTTGGGGCAAAGCAGCAGGGTTGGCTGGTAACTGTAAAGGGGCGTATCGATTGGCCATTGGAAGATATAGTGGGGTAACAGGAGTTGATGGTCTGGTAGGAGGAGATGGAGGAGTAGAAGGGGTGACAGGTGTTTGAAAAGCTTGAGAAAAAGTAACTGAACTTGGAGAAGCTTCGGTAATTACAGAGATGTTTGAATTTTCTTCAAAGGTTTGTTCAGATTGAATAGAGTTTTGTAATTTTCTGTCAAGATGATGTGAAACAAATATGTATTGCAAATCTTCAAAGAACAATGGATCTGGAACTAATCTGGATAATTCAGTTTCAAAAAAATTCACAAATAAGGATGTTTCAAATCGTGCATCAAAAGGAATTTCATCAATATATATAATTTTCACAGGACAGGATGCAGATCTAGAAAGTGGTCTAGAAATTCCTGAACTCTCTTGACTTCCTCTTTCAGAACTTTCTTGACTTCCTTGTCTTCTAAGAATCCTAGGAATCAGATTTGGATTTTCAAATATTGGTGGTGGATTTGGGTCAGGGTTTGACCTAGTATGTCGAATCCTTTCTGAAGCCAGTTTTCCTAGACTATGTGTTTTTTGGATTTTTTGATTTTAATTGAAAAAATAAATACAACTTCTACAAATTCTTCAAGAAATAATGATGTATGATTAAAATTTTCTCAAAGATCTGTTAAACTAGAGAATCTGATTGAAATTTTTTGAAACTAAGGTTCAGTATATAAGCTAAATCAGAGATAGACTGAAGCATCTTTTATTTACTTTTGAAATTGCAGAGCAAAAGCAATTTCAAAGGCTACTTGTTTGATCTTCAGACTCTGTCTATAGCTTATAATTGAACAATAATAACAAATGAAAATGATTCAGGTCCCCAGTATGGTCGCCACTATGTTATCACTCAGGTTTTCCTTGAAGTTGTGGAAAAGGAAAGTATACCCGAGGTAACCACAAACCAACCTTCAGATGCAGAATCTATCCAATCTGCATCCAGAGAGGCTCTCTCTTTATAATTTATCTTTGTTCTTAGAAGGTTTTAGGCTAGTTATAGATCCAAGAGTTTGTTTTGAAAAATGGTGGAATCCACAAACTAAGGGCAAGGTTGAAAGTTTTCAGTCCATTGGGCTATGGAGTCAAAGGATGGCTTTACTGGATTTCTATTCCACACACAAGATGGCTTTACAGGGCAAGATAGCTAGACAGAGAACAATCCTTAAAATTTAAAGTGAATGGGATGATTTTGAAGGGATGAAAGGCAGCTAAGAATCTTTCACCATGTTCAAAAGAAAGAAATGAGATGACTACAAACAAAGAGCAATGAAGAATTCTTTATTATAATAATCAACAATGTTTAAATTAGCAAAGCAAGAGCATTTAAGAATTCATGCTTATAACCAATTTAGAGGAAAACATTAAGAACAATCACATCTGAAATCAGAGTACAATTAAGTAAATTCTGATTCAATCCTTTATGTAAATTATTCAGAAATGGACATAATGATATTATAAATTGATATAAAACTTAAGACAAAGGGTAGAAAGACTTATTGAACTGCAGTCCAACACATGAATCCTGCAAAAAGTCCTGAGCTTCAAATCGTCATCCAGTAAGCCACGAATAAATTTCTCCAAAATGCTTTTATTCCGAAAATCTCAATATTACAGCAAAGTAATAGAATCCACCCTCAATACTCTCTTTGAGGGTTTATTTATACAAGAAATAATTGAAAAAATCTCATACTAACTTAGCCAATAATCTAGGGTGACTAAGGAGTAATTTACAAATAAACAGGAGACAAATGGTCTCGTAGATAGAATAATAAGCAACTGCTGATGTGCTGTTTCCTTTCTTTGTGGATGTGCTGGAGGTAAGTGCTGCAATAGGGCTCGGTGCTGTCCCTTGGAGTAATTCTTTAGCTTGTTTGACACTCTTTGTCTTTACGGATACTATTTAACCTGTGTAACTGATACTCTTTCATCTGTGTTCACTTTTATCTTTTACATAATAGTAAAAAGATGAAATTCTCATTTTGAAGATAATTTTCATAGAATTTCCAATAGGTCATTCCACCATTGATCTTCTGGTATCATAGTCCTTTTAAGTTTTCTCAATGTCTCATCGGCATCTGTGAGTTTGTAAAAAGTGGGCTCATTAGGAAACAAATACTTTATTTCATGCTCAAGATGAAATAAATTCTTCAACCTATCATAAATATTTCTCCCTGTTGGCAACGTTGTTTCTGTCAAACTTCTAGAACTAGCAGTTGTATTTTGAGCATGGATATCTATTTTCTTGACATAGGTTTCCAATTCCATTATTTGGTCCTGTGAGAGCATTAGACTGGGTAACCCACTATCTAATAAAACTTGAAATTTTTCTCTGAAAGAATTAATATCATCCAAAATATCTGCACACTTCCTTTCTAAATTCTGCATAAAAGTTCTTTTGATGAAAACTCTTTTTATCATCAAAATAGTGCCGGTTCTATCTTCAATTCCTAGTCTTGCAAGCTGTTGCTTTGTTCGGGTGTTCAAAAATTGAATAAGTTGATTGGCCTGCTTAGGTCTACCTCTTAATTCATCTCTTGTTCTATTTATTTCTTCCTGAGCCACTTTAATCAAGTCATTTTGTTCAAAAATTGCTTGAATAGAGGGCCAAATACTTTTTATTAACTCAATTATATTACCCCAAAGAATTTCATTTATTTCCTTCATAGGCTTTTCTAGTGAAAGATATTTTTCCAAAGCCTTAACTAATCTGTCCAATCTTTTGATTTCCCTGGTATTATCAGCAACTGTCTTCTTAGATGTATCATACTTCTGCTCCAAATATTTTAATTGTAACTTTGTGGTTTGAAGTTCTGTGACTCTCAATTGTAGACTTTCCATTTGTTTTATTAACTCATCAGAACTCAAACCAGAAGTGTTTACCTGTTCTGGCTTTGTTTGTTGCTTTGCTGTTGTAGTACCTGTGGTTGTAGTAGCTTCTATGGTGGGTGTATTCTTGATAGCTTCCTTTTCCTGTAAAGCTTCTTCCAATTCCTTCTCTGTTTCACTTAGTCGCTCAGTTACTTTTAAGAGCAACTCCATTACCTCTTCTTGTGAACTCTCCTTCAAAACTTCTTGGGTCTGAGGGTGCCTTGAGGCTGGCAATTTTAGCTGCTTTCTCAGTGCAGCTATGTCATCATCTTTCTTCTTTATTAATGCCTCAATGCTTTTAATATCTTTGGGGTTGTGACCCAAGCTGATAATTATGTCTTCCAGAGACTTTATTCTGTTATCTTTGGCCTGAGAAGAGGCCTTTTCAATTTGCAATTGGGCGCTAGTGTTATTTAAAGAATCTTGCAGCGTTAGGGCTACCATGGCCTTATTAGTAAGAGTGGAATACACCATTTCCCCAGTTTTTTTATGCAGCTCTATCTGGTCCAAAGGATGAATATCCTCTGCCAGGGCCTCAAAATTTGTTCTAATGTAATCAGCTGCTGTCATGGGTTTTGGCACCTTTGACTTGAAGTGGCTCATTATCATTTTGCCTTGTGAAATGTCAAATGCTGACTTTAACCTTTCCTGATTATGTGGAGCCATTTTCAGATATTGATCATATACTTTCATTCTCAATGGATCATTCTTTGCCTTTATATTGATGAAAGTTCTTTTTATATCCCCTGTATCTGTTTTTGGTGGCCTAAAGGAGGATACTTCAGTACTCAACTGCTTGTGCGAAGCTTTTCCTTTCTGCTCTGTATTGGTCACACTAACCGAACCAATTAGTTGACTGTCTTCCCTTCCATCATCAAACACCTCATCTATGATTTCCGCATCTGGAAGTGGATCTGGTTTCTGTTTTTTGGCTTGATGTACCTTTGAGGTTTCTTTTGGAGGAGTAGTACCTGGAACCTGCCTTTTCTTTCCTATTTCCACATTGGATGGGGTTTGTAATTCTGCAACTTGTGGATGTTTTATCTGAGTGGGAGAAACTTGAGTTTGATCAGGTGCTCTAGAGGTTTGAGGTTTCTCTGCCATGACTAAAGTTTCAACGACCTGTATTTCAGGTTCCTTTCCTTTGCCTTTTGATTCTACTGCCACTGGTGAACTGCTTTCCTGTAATGTCTGCTGTAGATTTGCTGCTGAAGAAGTGCCAATGTGAGGTACCTGCACTTGACCACAAGATTCTAGGTCATACTTCTTCTCAAGATCTTTCATCATTCTGTTCATTTTTTCTTCTTCACTTTCTTCTTCAACTAGTGTTTCTTCAACCCATTCATCTTGGTTGGCATATTGTTCTAGTTCAGGAATCTTGTGGTGTATGTAAGGGGATGATTTATTCTTTATTCTTTTTTCACAGATAAAACCAAATGGGTCATAAGGAACCCAACGAAAAATTCTTTGAAACTTGCATTGTTTTTGCAGTATGTTTTCTGCTTCTTGCTCGGCCTCCCTAGAGTTGCAGATGAAAGGACCTAATTGACTTTTGATCCTTAATTGGGCTTTCTTCTTCACACTACAAAAATGGATCACATCTGAATTATTCATTTGCCTGAAATATTCCAAGGCAAAGATTCTCATGGGTACATATCTTGGCAACTTGAATGGATGTAATTCACATCCATAGATTCTGATGACTGAATGGTTTTGATATAAATACCAATCTCCAACTTTATAAGTCCTGGAAAGCTGCAAGGTCTTCTTGATTTCATTACTGAGTCTTGGAGGAGGGATTCCTGTCAACAAGGTAGTTGCAGGATATACAAAAAGGTCAATGAACTCAGTATAGGAATATGGAGAATTATGGGAATAATGAATTATGGGAGACCAAAATATAACTGACCTAGGGTTTCCCTTGGCATCAAGCTTTTTAACAGGGAAAGGGAACTTTTCTGATTGATAAAAGATAATGAGATGATAAATAACTGAGGAATATTTAAAAACTTTCTCATCATCTAACCTCATGAACTGATC